>JAGVSQ010003587.1:0-19743 GCA_022683975.1 Rhyacophila evoluta
AAACCTGTAATCAACATTTAAATATTTTTATCCGAGATTCAGATAATAGCTAGTAAATATACATGTATGCATATGTAATTTATATCATCTCTATTAAAAAAAAGACATCATATACAATCGATTCTGCTCAATTGTACAATAGGTTATTTAGGCCAAATCCCAAGGAACAGAAACCAAATAAAATAACTTAACTAAAACATTTGAACAATTTTTTCTTACGACTTTGGATAGCGCGAAGACAACAACAGTGATAACAAATATTCCCTTGTTCGTGCGACAAACAAGGATGCAAAACAATCTATAAGCGTACTGCAGTATTATTTTATGTACAGGCGTCCATCATCAGCACTGAATACCCGTGCTGATTTTGTACAATTTCAATTCTACAAAAATACAAGATAGGCTACAATCGATGAATTCCTGCAAAAATATTTTTTATATCATAATATTTTTTTTTTGTATTATTGATTATTTAATTTTTTTATATACATATGTATACTTAATATATTATTTTTCTGTGATTCAATATTTTTTTAATAATTCAATAAAGTTCAAAAATAATTATATGTTATTTTTAATTTTATCTTATCGATTATTAGAATCAGCCGCTTACTTGGGACAAAATGTTAGGGGTCCAATGTGTTCCAACCTAATTAAGCGGAATTGAATGTAATTATATTTAATAATTTTTATAATAAAGTTTTCAATCATCAAATATGTTTTGTTTAAATTTTTAACATCCACAAAAATAGTGTAAAAATGGTCTATAGTCAAATTTTCACATTCGCGGGATGATGTAGGCAATATAAAGAATTTAAGTATTAATGGCAACACTTCAAAACGTCAACACAAATCTGTCAATTTTGTGACTGATTTTTATTGATACGTCAACAGCAAATATAAAATTAATCAAATCAGAATGATTAACGGAGTCGCTAACGATTACGCTAAATATTTAAAAATAGATATTTCAAAAGAACTGCAACCAATACACGAAACAGTTGATGAAATGTTAACGAGGCTGGAAGAATTTGAGAGCCTCATGAAAGTGGTCGAAGGAGAGAGCCAAGAATATTCATCAAACGCTTTTACAAAAATATTCCAGTGCAGACAGGAAGTAGACGACCTGAGTAGGAGAATCGATGCCTTGCAATTATTTGTTAGTAAAGTTAACAGTGATTTAAACTTAATAGAAAAGCATGTTGAGATTGCGGAAGGCCAAATTGGAATCCCAGATAATAAATTGAAGAATCTATTCAAACCACTTCTAAGCAAAATTACTAAAGATTTACCGACATCTCCCATTGAAAATCGCCCAGAAAACTACAATTATACAGCTCCTAACACATTTAAGACGTCAGATTATTTTAATATAAATGATTAATTTAAAAGAAATTTATCATTTACCATTTTTCTAAAATACTAATAAAAAGCTTATTATTTAAAAGCTAACTAAATTAAAAAACTAAAAAAAAAAAATTGCCAAATTATATTACATGAATTATTGGTCTTTGTGTTAGAAACTCTTTATCTAAAAGTAGATACAATGTTTTTTTTTTAATTTTATTTATTAGTGACTCATGTTAACAGATTTCATGAGTTCTTAAATTTTTCTTAGGCCAATGAGTATAAATTCGAAAACCACTTCATGTTACATGTAAGGCTTTTTGAAAATATTTAACTTTTCAATCTAATGGATTTGTCGAAAATAAAATCAATGTGATATTCATAGCTAGAAACATTATAGTATGTATTGACATAGCATTCAAACACAATTCTGATATTTGCAATATGTAAATTGCTTAATAATATTTCACTTAATTGCCATAAAATTAAAACTGTTAACATGTACATTCTATATCCATTTTAGTCACCAAAGATGGAGGCCATATTAAATTCACATACAAAAAGTTATTCTAAGTAGAGCACATAAAGCTATGAAACATTGTAACATTCATGTCACTGATGATGTTTATTATGACGGCATTAACAAATACGGCTTCATATAGGCTTTGCACTGGTGGCAATGTTGTTTAACATTATTTATAAAATTTGTATGTTACTTATATTTTTGCAGTGTTTTTTAAATATTTTATGTAATTCAGAAAAAATCACACCAACCGATATCTGCTTTAAATAGGTCAACTGTTAATAGAAGATTTTTCAGAAAGAAGTCTAACTACCTGTTTAAATATAAATGTATTTTCAATAAGAATTTAAATAATCTTTCAAGTAAATTCATTGATTTTTCAATTTTATTATTCACATTGATAGAAAACTGTTTTAATGTTTGTGTTGGCAAATGATTTAAAAAATATTGCAAAGATTACCAATTGGAATGAGTGAGTGAAAGTATTAGAAAACCTTACTGAAAATTGCTACACCGTAGATGTCCCATATGTGACACCGTAAATAGCAATTTGATTGTAGAATTATATTTTCTGGTACTTATTTAACTATCGACTATAGCTGTCATTAATATTTATTGAACTTTCACATTAGGTTGTATATCTTAACATTTATTGGTAACACATCTCTACATTGTAACTTGCTTATTTTATCAATTATATTAATTTTAGTTATTGGGGGCACAATAAATTTTTAAAACATACTTTTCTTGTTTTGATTTTATTAACTATGGTAGTTTAACCATATCACCATAATCACCGAAGCTTCTCCAATAAACTGTTGAGGTTTTTTTTCACCATATACTTACTCCTACTGTACTCTTTCATTATACCTTATTGCATTCGTAGGTAACTCTACCAAAAGGCTATTGGTTTTGCTTTTATTTATGGTTAACTATAATTCTTTCATCTTTTATCATCCAGACTTTAGAGAAACAGTTGAAATGTTTATGAATGTTCTAGTTTTCTTTAAATAATATTGACCTCACATACTTTGTGATCGGCAAATAGTTATAGAGCCCAAAATATATCTTCACTTAAAACCCTGTGCTTTCGATTGAATTAGATTTAAAAAAGCTTTTCAAACAATATTTCAATGCCCAGTGAATCACCACATAAGCCAAAAAACATTTTTCAGTAGTGTTTTTTGTGAATACATGTTGTTTTTTTAGCATACAATAAAAATTTAAATTAGATAAATATAGATTTCCATCGACTTCAGGCATTTTTCCAGAAGTCAGCTGATGACAAAAATCATTCAACATTGATGTAGTCAGAGGCAATAAAAATATGTCTGATCATACGATTGTTTATTCATAATAAAACACTTTCCAAATGCACCAGACTTTGTGATAACACACGAGTATGAATAATTTCACCAACTTACAGAATCAGCAATAAAACAAAGAAAAACAATTTTGTGACTTATGTGGTTATTCACCCCAGCCCTAGATACTAGATAACACAACAGAATATGTAATACTTATTGAAACACATGGAAGATGAATATGGCAAAAAATATGCTTTGGTACTAATGCCGTATGTTGGATATTCTTTGTGTAAATCAACAGCAGTGTGCTCTTATCCTTGCCTAGATCGCATGATCTTAAAAATATGTGTTTTTCAAAATTATTACGACAACAATAATACTGTATAACTATAATCAAAACCGAATATACCTACCTAGATCTTTTACAAAATTATTACAAAGAATAAAAAAAGGTTGAATAATTGCAACACGATTTTCAAACCACACTATAAAATGCATGCTGAGTCCAGCTTGACATAGGAGTGGTAAGGATCAATAACCTGACATTTGAAATGTGTTTCTTGTATGTTTACATTGCATAAATTTAAGCATAGATGCAGTATTTTCATTGGATTAGAAATGAGATGTTGGAAGTATAGTCAAATTATTTTGTGTCTAACATAGACAATTGTTTATTAATAATAGTTAGTGGACTTAACAAAATAAAAAGACATTTATTAACTATCCAATGTGTACAGAAATTCCTTCTAGTAACTTATTAGGTCAGATTTGTCCCATTACATGTTCTTAAAGATGTCATGACTCGAGATATCATACAATAATCATATTTTTCTTCAATGTAATTTAATTGTGGATACACAAATATACATGAGGTAATATCGAATGTTTAAATTAAGTCGTCAGTTTCATTCTTAATCCTTATAAAATTAAAATCACAATTACTAATGAAAAGGGCACTAAAATGAATTTGAAGAAAGAAATACATTTTGCTGGACTTCAAAATCTTAAAAATTGATATTCATAGTTTACTTTCAAAAAAGAAATTGCATTGCAAAAAATATTGTCGCATACTGGTCTTCAAAACTTTAGATGGATGCAATAGATTCAATAGACATAATAGGGAATATCTATTGTATACCGGTCGATCCAAATCCACCATCCCCTCGCTTGGTTTCTGTAAGAGACCCAAGTTCCACTAGTTCTGGGTGGTAAATTTTCTCACATATTAACTGAGCGATTCTGTCCCCAGGTTTGACAATAAAGTCCGTATCAGAATGATTGAACAACACTACAGCGAGATTCCCTCTGTAATCTTCATCTATAACACCAGCTAGAAATATGAAAATGACATCTTTTAATGTTATGTAAAGCTACTAAGCGGAGAAATTTTTGATATTCAATATGGTGGTTTCATTTTACTAATTTAAACATCAGATTAGACTTCATTAAATATGTTCCTATAGCAAAATTTGCTCAAGAACAATTGCTTAAATGAATAGCTTTTTAGAAATAAAAAAATCCTAAATTGGCAGATTTTTTTACAAGTTTGTTATTATCATAGTTCAAACCTCTTTATAACGAATACCGAAGTAACAAAATTTCGAGTATAATGTATTTTTTGCTGTCCTGAACGAACGTTTCACGAGTTCCGTTTTAATGGGATTTGACCGGTACTTCCTCTCACATCAGCATTGCTCATTAAAAAAATATCGTTTAATATTTAGGATATTATTCATAACATCGTGTTGTGGAATTAAAATAAAATTAAGTTTTTGTAAAAGTTAACAAGTCAATGTACTTGGTGCAACCTGCCAGTAAAAACAGGATCTGTGTCATGCGCAGTTGAAACGTCAAAATAGCACTGCCAGACGATGCCAACTTAATCACGTAGGATTTTGCAACTAACTTGATAAGTACTGCTAAAATTGATGATAAACTTAATATTTGCTAAAAGTTTTGTTGCAAAATAGAATGTTTACTGAAGTGGACATAGTTCAATCCTGTTTTAGTATACCTACCTCCAACGTCGATAAAATTCTTAACAGCCAAACCAGATCGGGGAGCAACTCTGCCGTAGGATCCGTGAGGCAATTCGATCTGCAAGTCTGTTTTAACCATTTCCTTGCCTCTTGCTGGAACTATACACTCATATGCACTAGAATAATAAACAGATTTTTTGAAATACATGTAAAGAGCGAACTAATCAATACATAGAGAAATAAAAAAATTGGTTTTCTTTTATTGTAGTGCCTTGAAACAAGTTGCCAACATAACAATTTTAACTGACAATGTATAAGTGAAAATTAGCGAAATCTCTTGCGACTAATCTAAGTGAAGACATTACAATAAAAGATAACAAATTTTTCTACATATACAATTTAGACATATCAGCAAGGTGTAATATCGTTGACGGTTACAGAAGGGTTACAATCGACTAAATTAGTTCAGTGAAGGTTTTCATCAAATTTCTGAAACTCAAGGTGGATCGTGTGATGAAAACTTTTAAGCAGAGATTTCGCTAGACAAAGCGTGTAGCAAAACATAAAAACATGGAAACACAAGAAAAAATAGCAAGTAATGATCTAAAAGTTATGAGAAAACGTTGACGATGGAAAATATAAATGTACAAACCTACGCAGATCGAAGCCGGCGGCCAGTTCAGAGCCTTTGTGTGGGGGGAATGCTTTTTCTGTAAGCTTGGCAAATCGTAACACGACGTTAGTTTCTGCAGGCATGTTGCGTTTTTTATTACTGCAAGACAAAGTAAAAGCAAATGGCGACAAATCGAGCGTTGAGTTCAGACTAACTGGCAAATACTAAGCAACTGTAACTGCTTCAGCCAACCATCAACGCCTAACCATTTGCTGCAACAGTATTTCGCGCCAAATCTGACACTGGTGCAAACAAAGACAACACAATCGAGGGTTCTGTTTAGACATAGCCAATTTGTAACACATTGGCGCCAAAATTCATTGTCATAATTTTTTTTAGGAATTATACCAGATTATAGATCGATGATAATCTGATCAATTTTTGAAAAAAATGACGATTTTGGATGCTATACATGGGATAGCACAATCTTGGTCAAAATTAAAGACAGTAACACTCGTTCGATCATGGAGAAAGATTCTTTCTGACAGAAACAGATTTAATGGATTCGGAAGAGAATGAAGAAAATTTTGTATCTGATGACTGGATTATTGGAAAATTTTAATTTTTTTTGAAGACGTGGATAAGGAAAACATAGAGGAGTGGCTCAATCATGACTTAAATGATCCAGGCTTTGAACGCATGGACGATCCTGATATCGTTTCTCTTGTTACTCAAGAGAAAGAAAATGACAGTACTACAAGCGAAGAAGATACCAGTGGTTACGTTAGTCATATAACGGCACTAAATTGTATCGAAACATTACTAGGTTACGCTGAACAAAGAGGAACTGAATATAATAATGTAATAGCTTTGAGGATATTTCGAAGTGAAATAAGAAATTCGCTAAAAAAATCTTAAAAACAAATTAAAACATCAGATTTTTTTAAATTTGTGTACTTTTAAAAGTATACTTTTTTATATTTTTATGTTCGTAAATATGATAAAATATTATATTTTTACTTAGTTGTTTGTGTTTTCTTGATGACTAATGAATAAAAAAATAATGTGTTAAAAAATTGTGTTGTGTATTTATTATATTCGAAAATAAAATAAAAATTTGATAATTCTGATTATCCGTGTTTTTCAATTATCCGTTACCATCCTCCCCAGCATTAGCCCGAATAATCGAGAGTGCACTGTATATTTAATATAATTCTATTCAATTATTTAGAATTCGTTCTAATTTTTTTGGAAATTGAAATTACATTTATGACAATTAATTTTGGAATTCAAGAATTCCGGATATCGTTATACAATCCCTATTTCACATTGCTTAGAGTAGTCCATATGCTCTACTCACGAAGCAATGGTAAAACATCAATCGTTAATTTTATTATTTGAAGTGCGGTATATAAAATTTTATCCTTTTGCAGAATGATACTTTTCACTCACTGTCTACAATAATCTATTGAAAATAATATTGCATAATTTGTTAAAATCATTAGTATTCTTTTTTTTATGAATCAGCACAACTGGACGAGTAAGGTATGTAATAGACAAATTTGTAATAGTGTAGAAAGACCACTCTATGGAGGTTTTATAAAAAGAGGAAAAAATTATTATATTGGCTAAATGTAATATAACAACAGGTCTGCGAAATGTCATTTGTTTTCTAGGTTATTGTTTGTATTTCGCAGTGGTTTAACATAGAAGATTTATTCCTGAGAATTAAATTAAAGTATTTTAAATGCTACCATCAACAGGATATTTTAAAGGGTTCAATTGTCCCTTTTATGATAGCGGTTTGTGCGAAAGACCGTATTGCCATTTTAGGCATTCCCGTAGAGAATGTGCCGAACCAAACGGAGATTCCATCGAAAACGGAGAGATCTTGCAGCAATTAGTTTCAGAAGCCGTCAAAAAGGTGCTGTTACATAAAGAAGCTAATTCTACTGTAGTTGATAATGATTTAACTTCTAAATCGTTAATATCAAAGGTAGTTCAGGAGTTAAAACCTACGACATCAAACGCACCCGTAAATCCAACCGGAAAAGCTACCTATAACCCCACGCCGATAGCGGAGTTGAACAAATTACATCCAGATGATATTCCTAAGACTGTTCTTCCGGTGATTTCCGAGAAAAAGGAAAGTCATACTAGAAAACATATCCCTGTACCATATACTCCGCATCGCCCTACTAGAAGTCATATTTTGAGACTGCCATTTCCATCGGAGCCGAAAAGTATCATTTATAATAAGCCAGAAGAAACTCGTGGTGCACAAGTTTCTGACGAAAGTAAATACACACCGATAAATGCAGGCCAAGAATCAAATTTTCAATATTTACCAGGCTCAGCAGGTGACAAGCAGCCTACGCCATATAAACCTGTTAACACGTCAAGTGATATAATAGTGAAAGATAAACATGTCATCGGCAGTGGTGGCTACGTGCCTACAGATATCACAAGCATCGAAAGTAACAATAGAGTAGCACTCTATACTCCGTCGGGGCAAAAGAACACTGGAGCAACATACAATCCAGGAGTTGTTCCTTCTGTTAACTACAGCACGTCAGGTTATAGCCCTGAAAATATTAATTATTCTACTAATAAATTGGGGACTACAAGTCCATGTTATTCATCGACCTTGAGGTATGAGCCGACCCCTCTATTGAAGTCAACATATCCAGTTTTTTCTAGTGATGATGAAGATGAACCGGTCACGAAGAAAGTTAAACAGAATGAGGATTCAGATGAAAACTTTGAGTCTGAATTTGAACTCCTGGGAGAAATATTAGATGATGAAAATCCGGCCACTAACAAAAGAAATGTTAATCCATCAGTTTCCCTTTCAAACGTTACTGTAAGTCTCATAGACAAAGGTAAAGATTCGAAATTAAAAAGTGAGATTGTGATATCTAAACAAAAAAATTTGTTGCCTAGTGATATTCATAAAAAACCTGAGTCATTAAAAAGCAATGACGGTAGAGCACCATCAAAAGACAAAGAAAGGTATTCTCAAAAAAAGGAAAGCCATGCTAAACGTAAATCAGTTGATAATGATAAGAATTCTGATAAAGAAAGACATTCTCACAAGGAACGGTCAGAAAAAGAACGACACCGAGAAAAAGAAAAATCATCCGAAAAGAAGTATCAAAAGAAAGAAAAATCAACTGAAAATGAGAAACGATCAGATAAACATTCAAATAGTGATAAAAAAACTAACAAATCTAGTTCTAGTTCCCAATTGAGTAAGACCAGTGGATCATCAAAAAAGTCAGAAAGTCAATCGAAAAGTTCATCAAAATCATCCGATTCCAAATCAAAACATGATACTCATCACTCTAAATCAAAGTATAATGATAAGAAATCAAAGGATGACGTATCAAAATTCCGACACAGCAACTCAAAATCAAAACATGTTGATTCTAAATCAAATAAAAAGTCTAAATCATCTGAAGAGCGACGAAAAAGTAGTCACAGCAGTAGCAAGTCTTCATCCGATCACAGCAAAAGCACACAAGAAAAAATATCTAAAGATGATAATATGCAGCATTTGAATGAATCTGGTGGAAGCAGTGATGTTGAGTTGATAGAAGATATTTCTGACAATGATGAAGATGAAATAAATGAAGAGTGCCTTAAAATATTTGAAGAGTATGTTCCTACAATGAAAGAAAGAGTCGACCCTCAACCGTCAAGCAAACCAGAAAAGACAGATGAAACCATTGGTAAAAAACGATTTGCCCATCCTACTAATCAGACAATTTACAGATCTACCCCAACAGTGGTGCCGAATTTTAAAACCAAAGCCGCATTGACGATGACAGACAGATATGCAAAGGTAAGAGAATATCATGACGAGAGGGGCACTAGAAAAGTTGTACCAGAAATCCCTCAAACTCAAAAACCTTTGATAGCGAAGTCTGAAGCACCGAGCACTTCTGGTGTTAATGCTACTTCGAAAGTTCGAATAGCCCACGTCCCTAATGTTTCGACTATTCTTAGTGCCAAAAAAGCTTTCATCAAGCCTGCTGCTCCTCCGCCTCCCTTGACAACATCACAAACTGTATCGAAGGGTGCAAGTCGAGTAGCACACATGCCGAGTGACACTTTTTCCGAGAGGCCAGGGGTCCTGGAGGCGCTGGCATCTAAAATTCCTGTTAATATCCGTTCCAGATATTTAAATTTAATGATAGATGAATGCTTAAAAATATATCTGACAGCAGAAGATGCATATGCTCGTTCACTACAAGAAGAACTCAATACAAATAAGAAGTGCACTGCCATTCCAATTTATAAAAATTCTGCTATTCTCACCATCACAAGACTCAGAAAAGAATTTCAAGAAGCTAATGGAATAAAAAAAAATATGTCTGACGATTCAAATAGTATCTCTCATAGCAATGTTCTCATAGGAAAAATAGGACAAAAAACTTCATGGAGTATTGAAAATAAATACAAAAATGAAATAGACCCTTCGAATTTCAGAGGAATGAAATTGTACAAAAATATATCCCAATGGATACTGACTGAGCAACAGCTGCAAGATAATGGATTCCCTAGATTGCATCCTGATATAAAAGAAAAAGGAGTTGCTAAAATATACACAAAAAATACCAGACAGAAACCGCAGAAAGGAAATTTAAGATGGTGTTGCCGCTGTAAAAAAGAATTCACAGTAGATAAAAAAGGACTTGCCACTGTTAAAGAAGAATGTATCTACCATCCAAATAATAAATATAGATTTAGAGGTGAAGTTAAATATCAGTGCTGCAGTCAAGATGGAACATCAGATGGATGCCTGTCAGCTTCGTGTCATGTCTACGAATATGTCGATCATGACAATCTACGAGGTTTTGTGAAAACTTTATCCAAGTATGAGGATACTGATGAAGACATTGATTATGGAGTATATGCTCTTGATTGTGAAATGTGCTACACATCTAATGGATTAGATTTAACGAGAGTTACAGTCATCGATTCATCCTGTAAAGTCATTTATGAAACCTTAGTCAAACCAATTTATCCCATCATCGATTACAATACAAGGTATTCTGGAATAACAGAGGAACAGATGGATGGTGTCACAACCTCCTTATTGGATGTCCAAGCGACGTTTTTGCACATGTTTTCCGACAAAACAATACTTGTCGGTCACAGCTTAGAATCAGATTTTAAAGCTTTGAAACTTCTTCATGACACTGTTGTAGACACTAGTGTTTTGTTTCCTCATAAAATGGGCCCACCATATAAAAGAGCTCTTCGTAATCTGTCTTCCGAATATATAAGAAAGATTATACAAAATTCAGTAGACGGCCACGACAGCGCGGAAGATGCCACAGTTTGCATGGAATTGCTTATTTGGAAGCTGAAAGAAGATTTAAAATTACGATAATGGTGAAATCAGGAATTGAAACTACTGTTTGATTATTCCAAAAACTGCAACAAATAATTACTTGAATGAGTCTAATAGAGTTTTTTATTAATCCTGTGCATACCAAAATTTGCTCCAAATGGTTGCTTGATTTACGTGCATATATACTAGATGAATATTGTTCCTTATTTATCAAAGTGTTGACACAGTGATGACCTCTTGTTATTTACATCTATCAATCTATCAGTGCAAGCTAGTATCAGTATTAGGCTTGCGGATTATAACATTATATATTATGTTGATAAATTTTTAAATTGCAATTTAATTAAATATCATTGTCTCACTCTCACACTAACATACCTAAAACAATGAAGTATTATACAATTTTAATCATTTATCATTTAAGTATCTTCGTTGAATTTCTTATCCTTTGCAGTCCTCAAAAAATCTACTGGGTCCATAATAGTTTGCAATATTCTTAGGATTTTTTTTTTGTTTTTATTTTATCAAATCATGATGTTCATTTTTCACCTTTTATATTTTACTAATGTATGGTATCATTCAAAACATTCTCGTATATGGAGACCAGGTTACACTTCACATGTTACACATATGTATGTATTGTTTTTATATTTTCCTATTTGAAAACGGAGCTTTGGAAATTGAAACTTCCAACGAAATCGGAGTTGTTACATGTGTGCGCGAGAAGTCCTTGCCGTTGTTTTGCAAACACTGACGCTGCTATCTCCCAATGGTTGCTATTGTATCCATAGCAGATACACAGATTTGTTAAGAATCGTAAAAGCCATCAGCATTCTTTTGCAAATACTCTTTCTACACACGAAAAGTGAAAAAAAACCGTGCTTGGAGTTTGAGCTAAAAATATTATATTTAATAAAAATGTTGAGTTAAATTCGACATAAGACCCACTGGAATAAAATTGATATAGAGTTAAACTCGACACAGGACTGGAAAGGTTAAGTAATCATTCACAGCTTCATAGCATAAAATTTATAGTATTTCGATACTATAATTGATAAATGAATTTGCAAAGTATTATAAGAACCCATGCCAACAGAAACATCTTTGCGTTAAAAGAATATCATGTTTAAAAAATCAACCAAAAAGTGTTTATATCCTTATTAATCTCTGTATAATTGAGGGTGATAAATATTACATGTCATTAATTTTGAGAATAAGTTAAATGAAATTTTTTACTCAATATCCTTCCTTAAAGGTGATGAGCCCCGAACACTATTCTAGCATGATATTGGTTTATTTAATAGAAAGTTTAATTAAAAGATGAAAATAATTTCGTTCGTATTAAATTTTATTCCAAAAAGCAAATTTGTAAACTTTTTGTTTCATTCTATTGCTGAAAAAAATTATGTTTAAATATATTTCATATAGTAAGGTACTGGTACTATTATAAATAAATATTCACGATTCAGGGCTGCCTGCACTTGTACCAACTTTATTTTGTGTGAAACTACAATAGTATTAAATATATCCTCAGGCACAATTATAAACTCAGCATGTTCAATGGGATGTTATTAGTATTAATTTTGTCCATTTCGATTGATGAAAATGTTGATAGACTCAATATTTTCAAAATTCTTTAGAATAAACTTCACCGCAGTCAAAGATATATCTCAACATGGACAAATTCATTGATGTTTTCGTGGGTATTTTTAGAATGTTCTTGTATTATAAGTTGCAAATAAAAATAACTGGACTGAGTTAGATACCAATGTTTTACTTCATTTAGTTCCCGATGAATTCTTCAAATATTTTTGTAATATTGTATTTGCTTCGATATTTGATCATTATACTATCACTATTCAATATTCTAAAAATTCTTCACTTCTAAGTGTGTATACATCTATTTTTTTATCGATTATATTATAAACAATAGTATTGAAAACTTTTTTTTTATGTTTACATTTCATTTGTAGAAATAAATAAGCTGAAACAGTCTTTATTTGAAATTGTACAAATGTTATATAATTTAATTTTATATTTATTAAATTTCAGCAATTTGCCAAGATTGTGGATATTGTAAACTATATCTATGTGAAATATCGTATGCCGTCTTAATAATATTAATCTTTATATTTAACAAAATATTATCTAGATATCGTTTAAACCATTAGTATCCAGGAGTGACACTCTTTTCTCTTTAATGTTATGTAAAAATGTAGGAGTGAAGTATTGTCTATTTCTTCAACTCATACACAATGAGAGAATTTAATATTTTACATATTATCAAAAAGATTTAATTGTTACAGGTGTTTAAAGTACACAAACAATTATTATTTATTTAACTTTAACAAACAAAGAATGATATTTTCACTCTATATATTTATTTTCTCTTAAATATATGTGTATTTATTTTAATATAGTTTTTCATTATATGTATTACGTATATGTACAAAGTGATGTTATCAGTGTCGCTAGCTTATATTCCATTTTAATGCTTACCAAACATTGGTAATCAATTGAAAATAATTATGATAATAAATATTCTCACCGTAAATTGCATGTCAGATATTGTTATAGTCACTAACTCGCAAAAACACGTTGGGAAGATAATTCTTTTTGCATTACTTTCCTTTTTTTTTAGATATAAATTGCAGTAAATTATAAGTTTGAAGTATGCATATTCGACATGTCAGTTCGTTTTAGTTAATTTTGGAAAAAAATGTTAGTTAATGACTATTCCCATAACAACGATGATATGTTAATTTCTTCATTTATTGGAGATGAGCAATTTGATGTTTACTTATATTGTTACCATATTTAATTTAAATTTAATTTCGTCACCATGCTTTCATTTTTATAATATCGTCCAGTGCTCTGGGAAAATAAAAGTGTTTTTAAAAAATGTGAAATGTTCATTAAAGTATGGTCTACGAAATCTCAGTTTGACATTTTCAAAGAGTTCACATTAACCAAATAAGAAAGTACTACATGAATAAATCAAAAATTTACTGCTGTTAGACTTCACAGATGGTTGCAACAAGAATATTGATTCTATGTGGTTGCATGAATTATTCTGTGATAATATTTTGTCCGTTCTAAAGTGTGCATTTTTATAGGACAAAATTAACTGTAATAATATGAAAACATATTGTTTTCATAAAAACTGATGATGTTTTCGTTGTATATACTTAATATAAGTTTAATATATTTTTTATAGTTATAATCTTGTTCAAACACAAAGGTTGGCATTGATCAATTTGGAATATTTGCACAGTGTTTATTAAGCATATTCAAAAACTTGACAATACAACTATAGTCTGCAGAGCTGATTATTTCATAATAATTTGAATTTTTTTATCACTATCTGCTGTTAGTACTTTTCATTTATTTCTAAAACTATTATTGACAACAAACACTATAAAAGTAGAATTATTTCATTTAAAATAGTGGTTTTTCTTAAAAGAGGTTAACATAAAAGGTGAAAATACAAATGTATCCTTCCTCTTCATGTTCTCTAAAGTATCATTGATTCAAATCACCCTGACTTATTATTTGTTGTATTCAAGTTCATTTACAAAAAAATATGATTATGTAAAATTTACCACACGATATGAATGTTGTGTCTTATAATATTATATAATTAGGAATAAAAAATGTTTTATATAAAACTGATTCTCATTTAAAATTTCCATTCCTCTATGACGCCTAAAGGATCAATTTGCCAACATTTTACTAAAGTGCACTAATGGTAGATTGGAACCATACATCTCTTTCAATTGACGCTACATTATCTGATATTTTATGATAAACTATGAATAAATATTTATTTAGGTTAGATCTAAGGATGCAAAAAAATAGTATAATTACCATGTAAGATGTTGGTATTAGTAAGCTGAGACAATTGGCAAAGTATGTGTAAGAATGTAAATGTTTGAACATTATAGAATTTTTTGGGGTTCTCAAATTCAAAGTATTTTATCATCCCCTAAAAAAGCTAACAGCCATCCAAGGGATATGCGGTGGTTAAATTGATGTAATATTCTCTATAAGTGAAGCATACATTGACTTGAATAAACATGTGACGCAATTTCATTGGAGGTAGTTAACCATTCTCCTGTGTAAAAATTGAAATCTATTGTTTATTGAATTTGTTTATAGGTTCACAAATTACATTTAAATACATACGGATAAAACTTAAATATTGACTTTTGGGTTAATATATCACCATTTTTGAAGCCGCCAAATCACATATAGTTTCATAAATACAAGTTGTGTTGAGTGACATTCTTCTTGCTTCTCAAACCACTTCATAGCTATAATACATTCAATCATTGAAATACTTCAGAATCTGTAGAACCAATTATCTTTTAATTGGAAAACACTTTCAATATCTTCCTGGTCTTGTTCTAGGACTAAGTCAAATGCTGCTTCAAATGTTGCCTTGTCATTCAAAATTTAAAATCCAAAATTGTTCTCATCGCAATTTTATCAATTTGGGAATTTAAACACCTTTCATCAGCGTTATAACACCTTTATCTTGTCCATAAAAGTGGTGAAGATATATGTCTGTCGAAAGCTTTTCAATGTTCCGTTAAATTTGCAGTTCTCCAATAATAAGTTGTACGTAAAAATTTTCAACCCAGCCTGAGCTCACTCTGAAGTTTGGATATCCATCAATATTACATATTTAAAAAAATATACAGTTTTTTTGCAATAACGGTTGTGCAATAGCTGTTTAGATGACCTCTTCTCAATGAACCACATGAAAATATACTCTTCATCTTTTTCGTTTCATGATATTTTCACAACATTCCGATCTAAAATGTCATTCTCGGTTATTCAACTATTAGTAAACTGCACAACATTTTAACTTTGTTGTTTTTTATATCCGAATTTTTAGGTGAAAGACATTCCGAAACCCCTCTTTTCAAAGCATCAATAATGTTCAGTTTGTCTCTAAATGTTGGTATAACACGTTTTCTTTCTGTGACATAATAAAATTAATAATCCGGATAATCAAGGTTCGGATATTAGAGACAAATTATTTGTATATCATATTCTATTCACATATAGATGTCACTCTGTAATTTCTACTCGAATATAAATTAATGGCTTAAGAATTGATGTTCAGAATCATTTTCATAAATAATTATTTCAACAGATGCCACAGTACGCACCATAACTATGAATGATTACATTTATTAACGTAGCCACTATTATTCAATTTGGAAAATTAAAACAGGGTTTCATTTATTTGCCAAATCGAATGAAATAAATACAAAATTACTTTCTTAATTATTTAAAATCAATTTCCATCAAGCACCATCAGTCGAAAATATTAATTACAAAATTACTTGCCAACTAACTGATATCACGAGTCGATTACAAGTTAACGAACCCTGAGGCAGTTAAATGTCCAAACCAGTCTAAATAAATTATGTTTCACATATATGTAAAAATGTACATACTCATGTTTTCGATTCAATGTAATTAATGGTTTCCGCCAAAGATTATATAGCAGAAGAATAAAATAGAAGAAATTAGTTCTTAATAAATACTATTTATTAATTACATACTGAGGACCAATATTTAAGATTATATTTAAATTATGATTTTACAATAAAAATCCAACTAAAAAAAAAATGATTTCTTGTTTTTTAGCTCTCACGCTCACCTTTAATCTCAACTTCTTACCAAAACTTGCGACCCTTATGATTCGTGCGCCTGGAGCAGTTCGCTCCAACTGCTCCTCGGTAGCTAAGCCACTAATAACGAATTGTCCAAAGCTGTTGTGATTAG
Organism: Rhyacophila evoluta; assembly: GCA_022683975.1. NCBI lineage: Eukaryota > Metazoa > Arthropoda > Insecta > Trichoptera > Rhyacophilidae > Rhyacophila > Rhyacophila evoluta. The sequence goes on from JAGVSQ010003587.1 coordinate 16,928, forward strand.
ATAGTTTTTTAAAATTATCCTGAAAAGTCATTCCAGAGGCCAATATTTTTTGCGTTGGAACTAACATGTGGATAATTATTCTTTTATTATCTTAATGATAGGTAAATAAAAGGTCGTAAATGAAGATAAATGGAGAATATTTTTTGTGTAGAGTAAAAATTACAAATTAAAAAACATCTACACAGTCACAACAGAACGTTCTTCGACTGATTAAAATGTATATATTTTAAAATAATGTAAAAAAACAACACTGACATCTAGTTTAAATGTCTCAAAGTAAAATCACATGGAATAGATATGTACTTCTTAATAATTTTGCGCCAGATGGCAGAGTAAAAAAGCTACATGCATTTTAAAACGAATACGTTTCATCTTAACGTGACTGTTCAAGTGCGATCAGTGGCGTAGCTACCGATGAGTGGTTGGAACGAACTGCTCCAGGCGCACAGATCATAGGGGGCGCAAGTTCTGGTAGGAAAAATTTTTTTAAGGTAGCGTAGAAATAAAAAAAACAAGAAACCATAATTGTTCGATGGAAGTATAAAATTTTAGTAAAACGAAAAACAGCAAGGGGCGCAAGTATTTTATATTAACTCATTTGACAGTTACAACACGACGTAAGCGACGAATCATTGAAAAAAGAATTAAAAATCAGTTACAAGCAAACGGCAATTCAATGTGATTTGATGTGCGTCGCATGAAAAGCGAGTTAAAAACCCAAAGTGCCCGTGCCTATAATATCGATATTCTTAAGCAGAAGCAAGATACCCTGCAATAACAGGACGGTTGTAACCTTCTTGTTATAAATGTTTTAGTACCTTCTCCATGAAGTCACAATCCTGCGTACGCATTTAGCTTGGTTGAAAAATGAACGAGCAACATTTTGGCAGGTTAGTAAAACATCTGTCTTATAGTATTTAAGTTCTCTGGAATTATCCTGAATAATTCATACCGAAAAGGAAGAACTATTGAAGCTCGTTCAATCAGCTGTTGGACCGTATAACTTGGATGTTATTAACTGTCTCACAGCGAGAAAGATGATCTCTGTTCATAATATCTCAGCTGATCTAATTTTGAATATAGGACACATTTGAGTACGTGAGAACCAACTTCTTGGCTGCTTCTAGCACAAAAATTATATATGCTTGATATTTTTACGTTTCACGGTACGCCTGATTACAGCTTTTTGTTTTTTTATTGGAACTGGATTTGTCATTTTTCCACCTTATTAACTTAGTAGTTTCTTCTTCATCCATATTCGTTAAGACAAATTAATCACATGGACAACACGGACGTTTCCAATAAATAAACCCTGGTCAATATATTGTCTTTATTGCTAGTATTTATGATTAATCTTGTATACCGGAATAGATTAAGGCATAAAGCATGCGTCAGGGACGAATCCAACATCACATATTTATGATGAGATTGATAAAACGCTGCATGTTCCGTTCTATCATCTTTTCATCCAAGAATATGTCATAACCTCCGAGTCATCAGTGTTCCCCGCAAGCTTCCGTTAGTCGATTAGATTGTTATTTTTGTGAAGTGCTAAAATTAAGCACATTCTCTAAAATGGTAATTTATACTACGTATATATTTAGTATCTTTTCATATCAAAAGTTAAAGAACTGCTAAAGATTGTCACTTTGAACAAACTGATTGTAGATAAGTCGTGATGTCGGAAAATGTCTTGCTACAAATATGCCAAATAGTCATATATACGAATATAAAGTCCTACATGTCTCCCCGGTAGCGGGCGGACTTAACGATTCGAGGAATACGGGTTCGATTCCCCATCTGTCGAATTGAAAAAAATCAAAAATGCAGGCTTGGATTTCCATTGGGTTGAGCAATTGTGTGACAAATAATTCTCGGGAAAAATAATCTGTCAAGACGTCTTCACATTACGGAAATACGGAGTATACATTCGGAGTGGATATCTTCTGTATAGATCCACATACTCCATTTTGAGAACAAACTTGGTATAAAAAAGCTCTAGATGTCCGGAATAGGTCTAAATCCTAGAGAATTTGATTATGTTGGTGCTATATCTAGAGAAGCAATAAAATTTAACGTGTTTCGTTTAAATATATATTTTATATTTGTTATCATAGTGATATAATTTAATAAAAAAATACAAATCATCAGTAAATTGTATATATTAATATGTTATGATCGATAATCACTATTGTACATGAGTGACGTGACGATAACGTGTTGTCGAGCTGCCGAGCTTGCTCACTTACATATTTAAGCTGATTTCGCATCTCTGTTGCCGACGTTCTGCTGCCGTCGCTCTGTAGTCACTATTGTAGCGTGGGCCTAATTCTTGTGCATGGGCCACTCACTGTCCGACAGTAGAACGTCAGTGGTGTGATTTATGGAAAGGTTACATAAGGAAGTTAAAATACTACGCTTATGATGAAGCGAATTGTGATGGAAGTGTCAATAAATTACCTATATATTAGTAATATTAATGACTATTTAAAAGTTCCTTTTGCGTATTTTAATAAATTGATCAACAATTATAACCCATGTCTATAATTATAGCTGGTATTAAATTATTGGTGTGCAGTACGACAATTTTTGAACCAATTTTAATGCCATTTGATTGAGTTTTAATTTTTCAATCGCACACAAAAACACAAGAACAGAAATACGTATGTATAATCACTCGCACACGCCAGCCAACTCCATGCAGTAACATACACATTTACCAAAGTTTTCAGTTGCACCTGAACATTCACACACATTAAGTTGACTGGTTTGCGACGAAGCCATCGATATATCAGATAATATCTAATACATAATTA
>JAGVSQ010003588.1:0-21244 GCA_022683975.1 Rhyacophila evoluta
CTTGTGTTTACATTACTAGCTGTCAAATAGTTTATTTAACACTGGCCGAATGGAATCAATTTATGTACGCCACAAGTATGATCTGCAGTTTTTTAATTATAAATTGTGATGCTCTCTGGTGTACACTAACTTTCATATAGTACTGCAAAATGTCGATATTCTCCTATATTAGATATATTTTTTCGTTTTTAATATTGATTTATAAACTACAATAATATGAAGATTACAATATAAAAGAGACTATTATAAACAAAAAAGCATAAAGACATCATATGATTTATCATTTTTCTTATCAAAAAGATATCCTGGCGTTAAATCTAATATTTAAAGAGATACTTAGTAAAAAAAACCTTATTTGGAATTTCACGCTGCATAATTAAACGAATGATCAGAGATATATAGTAACCACAAAAAAATGGTTTGAAATGCAAATGACAACCCTTGTTAAAGAAAAACGACGTCAAGTGCTAGCGTCGACAGTAGAAACGTCGTCTTGGGGTACTTTGTGACATTTCCCTGTGACTTGACATTCGCAAGGGGATCTGTGATTTATATCATATCGAATCTGATGGTTCAGCCGATGGGAAAATTGGCCAGAATACGTTTTTTATTATCACGTATGTATTTCTGATTCATCGATGCGAACACTTTTGCGATTGTCAGTTGTTATAACTCTGCATGATCGGTCATCCGAAACATATTCACTTCTATGTGTCTGTGTCTAAAAATTTTTTTTTTCAAGTTAATTATAACGAAAATACATATGTATACCAATGATAAGTAAAACTAGATATTTAAACTGATAAATTTTACAAATTCTACTAATATTTTAAAACATGTCATATGAAAAATTCCGTTATTCGTCAATAAAGGCTCTGAAAACTAAGACGGCAGTCTCTGTTTTGTTGAAAATGAGTAAGGCAGGTATGTGATACCATTGATATGATAATACGCATATGTTTAAGTAAGTAAGCAATAAGTTTAATTTAAAAGAAATAAAATACGTGTAGATTTTTGAAAATTTTGAAATGTAGTTTCTTTTTATATTGTATAGAAAATGTGGCAGCTATTTTTTTAGACCATGTTCGCTCCCAAAGTGGCAAATACGGATCTACACAGTGTGGAGACATCCACTACGAAAGTGGAGTGTATGGATCTCCGCAACGTGAAGACATCTTGACAGATTATTTTTCATAATAATTGGTTTTTAAACAACTGCTCAACCCAATGAGCATCCATGCCTGCGTTTTAAAATGTTTTAAATTCGACAGATGGAGAATTGAACCCGCAGTCCCCGATTGCTAGGCGCGCGCGTTACCAACAACGCAACCAGGCAGTTATTAATCGGAACAATTAACGAATCTATTTTGTATGACGTTTGATATACACAAAATAATGATGCAAAGTAAATCTGGCAGTTTAAAGTTTTGACAAAACAAAAAAAGCTTGCTACTAATGAAACATAAAGAGAGATTTTCATAATTCAAATTTATTTATATGTTTAAAAAAAATTAAGAAAACGATGTTTATTGTATTATAGTCAAAAGATGATTTAGCATTCCCTTTTTCAGAAAAAAAATTCTGTAAAAAAAAAAGTAAAAAAGTTTCTAAAGTAAAAACTTAAAATAAATAAAACGTCTTCGTTAATATGCCATACTTTTATAATAATGAAGACTGCCACTTTTTTTTTAAGAACCTTTATATATATTCATCATGTTGTTTTTAAATTTGTGATGTTCAAGAGACATTTAATAAAATAAATATAAATGTAGTTGTATATTCTATCGATGGAGTTTCGCTTGAGTATTGCAAATAGTAATATTTTCCGTATCGTTTTTAAAATCAACATAAATATATCGTGGAGCCATATTATGAATACCTTTGATGTTCTTTCTTTTCGATGTTCTCTGGCGCTTCTAGTGAATAGCAGAGTAAATAAAACAAAAATTTATATGTTTATTCGACATAATGCATATATAATTCTTTGAGATACAACATATGTGTATTTTCGTTTGATGCGTTATAATACAATTAATATATATGTAATTTTGTTATTATTTTTACACTTGATTTATTATGGGAAATAATTATTCAATGAAAAACCAGAGGGCTTTGATCCCCATTGAAAAGAGAGACTAATTTGTATATGGCGTGCTTATTGTAGTTATATGTATGCTGTTAATATTATCCTTAAAATACTTTATTACAAGTAATTTACTTTGAAATTTTCACTTAATTATTATCAATTGAACTAATTTAATTTTATTGCGTTATAAAAACAAGGAATAACTGAAGAAATAATTGAACGCGTCCAATTAAAATGATTTACCGTCTATTTTATTTTCAGTAAAATTATAAAATAAATAATAAAATACAGAAACGAGGGTGAATAACATATATATAAGGAAACGAACAAAACATTTTCATTTAAAGTAGTGCTACACAACCTTTGTGTCGTGGTACAATTGTGCCGTGGAACGATGCTAAGTGTGCCGTGGCATATTAAATATGTAAAGAGTGAACTTTTTTGGGTTTAAAATACATCATCATATGTAAAATTGCATACTCTATAAAACGTATATCATAACTCATTTTTTTTCAATTTATGGACTTAAAGACGTTTGATATCAATCGACATATTTATCCATTATTTCTTATTTTTTTAAATTATGGTGTGCCGCGAAATTTTTAAATAAAACGTAAAGTGTGTCGTGAAAGATAAAAGATTACTGAACACTGATTTATAGATCATGGATTAGTATAAAAATGTGCATTGAGCTATGTTGGTATTATTGTAAGTGGTTTAAGTAGAGAGTAGAAAGAAGGAGTTTTTTTTTGTTATTTACCACTTGGCTCAATTTACTTCTCATGTTCTCGATTAAGGAAAAGAACCCAATCCAATCATCAAATAGGTAACAATTTTTGAAATTTACATATACATATATATATTCGTTTAGGTATATATACGTAAACTCAATTTTTATTTAATTGATTGACGAATTGATGAGCCAGCATTGAGTAATATGTCTCCTCCTTAGGAATATGTCTCCCCGGAAGTATATACCATAGAGATTAGCGTGCACGTCTTGCCATCTGAAGAAAACTGTAAATGCAGGACAGAATAACCACTAGGCTGAGCAATTGTGTGATAAAAAATAATCTGTCAAAGCCATATTTCGGAGCGAAAATGCTCACACACTAATGTGTAGATCTATATGCTTTCGGAGCAAATCTGTTAAATATATATATCAATCAATCAAATGAAAAATCATAATATATGGTTTTCAGCTTTCAATGTAACCATTACTGATCACAGTGCATGTTATTACTTAGTTCGTTAGAGTAATATCATTAAAAAAAATATCGCATGTTATATTACAATTTTAGCCAATGGTAACAACAATATAATTATGGCTGCAATAGAATTAAAGTTTACCACGGTAAAAATAGATGCATTTAATATGTAAATGCCACAAGGTGATCTGCACGATACGCTGTATTCAACGCCTCTGAGTTACTTTTAATAGCTTTTGGAGTAGGAGGCTTGCAAAAGTTCGGTCTGAATTTTCAATAACCATTACAGAGAAGATCCATGAAATTCAATGGGTTTTCGTTATAACTAGAAATAGCTTAACGTATTTGCCCTAGAGTATTACATCACGTTATTTTTAAATCATTATAATTTTGATTTGGTTTTTTAACTTTTTTTTTTCAAAACACTTTTTGCCATTATGATAGACGAAGGTATTATTTGACTATTTAGCAGGATATAATAATTGAAAATATGCTATCGATCAGATATTGTATATATATTGCATATAAAATTAATTAAAAATAATCCACTTATTATAATCAAACTTCGATTTTTGTTTTAAATTCTGATAATTTTACATTCCTCTGTACTTTAGTTCAATTTATGTGTACAAGAAAGTAAACATTTAGTTTCTGGTTAATGTATTTAATATTTTTGAAGAAATTTATATAATGTGTTATTTGCACAATTTTATAAACTCATTTGCGGTTAAGTTTCATTATTGTCGATCTGCTAGCATACTAAATAAGTCCGTACGTTTATGGATCATTTCACATGATAGATGTTTGATATTTGTCATTGTGTACAGATAAAAAATAGAAATAATTTTTGTATTTTGTATAAAATATAGAATATTAAGTCATTAGCGGTTGGATTGTAGCCAATTTAAAATATAATCTGTCAAGATAAATCTTTAAATTTTGGAGACGTATGTACTCCCTACACAATGGAAGAATATTGTTGATACATACATGAATTTCTCAAAAAATAAATAAATATAATACACCATGATCATTCTGAAAGCGACGCATACGGATTTAAATGGTGTATAAATATCCTCTGCGATAGTGGAATATATAGATCTCCGTAATATAAAGACACGTCTCCACAGATTATTTTTGGCGAGAATTGTTTGTCAGACAATTGTTCAATACAATAGTTATTCAGTCGTATTTTTTATTTTTTTAAATCCGATAGATGTGGCAATCCATGCGTTACTCGGATTGTAGGGCGGGCATGTTAACGTCTACGCTACCGGGGAGACTTAATATTTTATTGATGTGGAATTATTACTGTAGTTTAATATCTAACTAAAGAAATTTGATGTTTTTATCGTGTTTAAACTAATAACCATAAATTATAGAAAAATATGAACTACTGATAGTACACATGTATAAGATAGATTTATTCTAAGCTATATATTTATTTGAAATTAATATCTAATTCTTTATTATTAATAATTAATATGATTGCGTTCAATTGTCTATATTAATGGTGTAAACTATAATTAACAGATATAAATAACGTTCTGTATTAAATATAAATAAATAAGGAGTAATATTATTTTCAGAATAATAACTTTAATATTGTATTTTTAAAAGTTATAACTTAAAAACTTGTAGTTTAATTTGTTAATATTTAGTTTAGCAAAGTTCTTTTGAAAAGCTTTTGGTGAAGCTTTAGAATGTTTCGTCGGATGGCGTGAGAATCTACAATACAACCACCTGGTGCAGACAGGAGGCGCTAATTTTTATTGAAATTTATACGGAGCTTATTGCAAAATAAATTTTCCATTCACGAAGGTCGTAACTTGTTTGTATCTCCACCGGATGTGTGGGCGAGACATCCGGTTTGCTTTAGTTTCATGTAATGTTTTGTATCTTTAATTTAGTTTGAAGAATTGCATAATCTCTCATTAATTATATTTCCTTTGTTGTAACAACGTTAAAATAATTTCAGATCATACTATAAAACGGTGTACGATTCTTATTTAACAAATGAAAAATGAGTATTGCGAATACATAGATGAAATATCAAAGTAAGTTTTTAATAAATCTAAATTACTTTGAAAATATAATGAAATTTTAACACCATTTGGTTATTTTGAAGTGTGAAAACAATAGTTTGTGACATTAACATACACTATAATAAATAGCCAGACAGATATTATTATCAAATTAATATTATCAAATATTTTAATCCTACGAGACAAACGCCTCATTTGACGGAAAACAATATATCATATTATATTTGAAAGCTAGTTCAATTTACTATAGAGATATTATAGTAACGATCAATGAACCGACACATTGTTTTTAAAAATCTATTTGATTTAGTTTACAGTAAAAGGCGATAAATATATTTGGAATACTAAAAGTCAATTTCATCAATGTAAAAAGTCATTTTGACATAAGGGTTAGACATTTTATGGTATTCGTATTTTTTAAAATTATTATAATCTAAGATATAATATAATTCTTGCTACAATATGTTATATTTTGCCAACTCTAGGTTTGAAAATTAACTAAGGTAATTTCTGATTTTCATTTACATTTAGTTCTTAAAATATTACATTTACTAGTAATTGGAAAGTATATCTTTAAATAATTGAAAAATTATATGGTAGGCATTAGGCCATAGTAGTAAATGAAATATTTGAGTTTACCAAAAGTATATTAACTTATATTTCGCATGGTTATTCACATACTCACAAAAATATAAACTGTTGCTTTTTCAGATATTACTTCAAGCTTTTCCTCAAAGGCAAATATAATACTACTTAGAAGGATGTTTAATATATAAAAAAATACTTGGAAATTCAACCATAGAAACATAATGTTTATACTGATGTTAAAAATTATGAAAATATAAGTATATATATATATAACAATTGTCTCGTAAATTATTATAAAACAAAAAAAATTTGGCGCTATGAAACGGACTCCTAAACTAATTCAATTTTAATTGAATCAAAATTTTTTGATGCATTCCTAAATCTGATGATTTATCTTGACAGGTTTTGGGTATTCAGAGTTAGCTAATAGTGTGATCCATAAAATAACCAGTCTAACCCCCTTGAGTTTCCAAAAACCTAATGCAGTTATGGGATTTGAGTCCACGACATCTGTCACCAAAGCACTCACGTTTACTTATGTACCAACATGATTGCTCCATAAGTAGAGTATATGAATGTAAAAACATATCTCGAGAGATTTTTTCATGAAAATTATTTGTCAGCCAATCACTCAACTTAAACATCCACGCCTGTATCTTTATAATAAAAAAAAAGCTGAGCAGTTGTGGAAATCGAACCCGTAATATACGGTCATAAAAAAATAAATATTAGAAAACTTATTTTATTATGTTCAATTAAAGTAAAACATTTTTTTACTTAACAGTTTCACTAGTGAAATTCAAATTCATTGGAAGAATTTGAGTGATTCAAAATTATCGAGAAATTTTCTGCTATAGTATTCTCCAAACAAACATTACTTTACAAACAAATTTGTGGCTATGTAATAATATTTAATGTTGCCACTATATGTATGTAATTATAAAATAATAACACAAGTGTATAAGGAAAATTTGACATATGTAATATTTTATACTACATACCTTGTATATTATAGTATGAGTGTATTATATTGATTTACCGATGGCACTCCATTTCATTGCTGTTATAAAGTTATAGATTGAATCTAATACGTAGTAAAGGCGCTTTGATAAAGCTACATTTACCACTTAAAGAGTTACACAGGTGAGCTTAAAGCTTTCAGTTTCAATTAAGTTGGGATATTATTGTTTTGTGTGTGATGAAGTTTCACCGTGTGATGTTCTGAAGAGTTTGTATTTCAAAGTTTGAATTAAGCCAAGTAATTACACCAGCTGAAGAAAGATTGTTGGTGCTCCTTGTATTTGGTTAAGATTGTGAGAAGTTCATGTGTTGAATTTACACTTGTGCTTTCATTTGAATACAAATAGCATCGCAGATGTAAAATAAAAGGATTCTAAAGCCTTATATAATATATCTTATAATTCACCGTAAAAATGCAAACGTAATTGAAATTTTGCAAGAAGTTTTTTAATAAAATGCAATCATGCCATGTTATTGCTATAAATTAATTATTTTATGTAATATTAATATTAAAACCAATCTTCCTAGTGACCAAGAGATTAGCGTGCGCACTTCGGAGCTTTGGTTCATACAGATGATGGAATTTAAAAAATCCAATACTACCTCAGTAGATGCCAAATAGGTTAGGCAATCAGCTGGCAATCTATCTCAATATATTATGGGGTGGTGATCTTTACACTTTGACCTATGTGCTCCATTTTAAAAGCGGGAATAAACATTATTTCAAAATGAATACTGAGATCGTTTCCGAATTTCCAAGTTTCTCATAAAAACAAACCACCTCTAGAAGTATCACTAAGCAGGCTTTCTTAAGAAATCCGTAGCACGTGTTCTATCCAGTTTTAGGGTCGTTGCTCCATGCTGACGCTGCATGGTCATTCGGAAAGTAACTAGGCAATCTAAATAGCCTGTAGAATAATTCTGTACCATTGAATCGGAATTATTTTTGATAAAACCAAAAATAGTACGAACAAATATTTATAGTGTATACTAAAACTAAATATTAGACTGTAATCTGGTGGAACACAGTAGTATATAAATGTATAAACGTATTTGCAATCAGTTTTATTAACGTTTCAACTTATGACTACATCCACATATTGATGTGAATCAAAGTTTTATAAAAATAAAGATGAAAACACCAAAAAACTACATGAGCTTTAGAAATGGTCACATTAGAATTTCATTAAAGCTACCGTTGTTCAATTAATCTAAAGCTATTGTTTATTTGTAGGAGTAAATGGAATTGCAATCTGAACATTGAATTATCTTGCTTAATTTATTTTGTATTATAATATAACTGAAACATTTTTTTTTATTTAATGATGATCGAATTAATTAACTGAATGATCGTAATGAGTCAATATTAATTAAAACCAATTATCAAGCTAAACATGTTGGCAACTCCTGGTTTATATATAATGCATACCAAAAGGGCTGCTATTTTTTTTTGACACCAGCAGGTTATGTCAGCATAAAAAGTGTTTTTTCCTGTTTGGTTGGTCAAAACATAGCTCGTCCTCCTAGCCGCAGCTCGACATAAACAACATTGATAAGCTAAAATGTGTACTTTGCAAGGAGGGACATAAACCACGTGAGTGATAAGCAATCGGTTACGAGTAAATCAGCATTTTGCAAACATACCCTCCCCTACTAAACTTTGGTAGCGAAAAAAGAAAAATATGCCGGTTGTTGATGTGATATAGTTTTGTGGACAGCATTTTTTTTCGAATATTATCTTCGAACGTTGGCAATATTATATTTAGTATCAAAGAAAATAATATTACGAGACATATATGTTGAATATTGTTTGTTGAAACGTGTTTGCGAAGGATGTGGATTTTCAAAATATCTTGACAGATTATTTTTAACGAAAAAAATTGTCTACCAATTGGTCATTATTTAATTTATTTATAAACTTACATTTTTTATACCTTTATAATTTCGACAAGCAGAACTCTATTCAACTTAACATCAAGCTGTACTATTTTAGGTTAAAAGCTATACGACGACATTAGAACCCACTAAAAAGTGTGATGCAAATATCTTAAAGCAAAGATATTTTCATATTATCTTCAATTTTTATCATCCCATCAACTTTCAAAATTCAGCATTTGATCTTATTTTTTTCAATCATTAGTTTTTACAGTCCCATTTTCCTAACTGTTTTCTTAACTGTAGTTGATAAATTTAGTTTGTCAAATAAATAACATGTTCTAACTATATTATCAAAATTTATACTAAATATTGTATTATCAGAATGTATATAACTTGTTTTGCAATATCTATTTATTGTACATAATCCAAGGCCGTGCGGTTGAAAATATAATTTACAAGTCATTTTTACAAAATAAAATAATACAGTTAGAAATTAAATTCCACGATAAGGCTTTATATCTTGAAGATTAACATAATGTTCCAAATACTTGATCGTGCATACGATATTAAATATAGTTTTTTAGTATGTTGTTATCAATCAATAAATTATGTTACAAGTTTCAAACATATTCACATGCGGCGTTGGATCATATGTGATATAAGTATTTATTTAAAACACTTTGAGTGCACGATAATTAAGCTTTTGAAAAGCTTTATTTAGAGTGGATCGACTGATGCGTGATATTATTTTTCATCACAGAACACATATACATAATGAATTTGAAAATTTGTTTTAAAGATGTGAAGTTAGCTATGGGTAGAAAAATAAACAGTTTTGAGAGTATAAATTATATTACATACAATTAATGACGTAATATTTGATTTTATATATTCCTAGAAATTAATTAAAATAAAGCACATACAAAATTTTAGCACGGACGACGTGATCAGGCAAGATATTAACTCTTTTCCGTATAGCTTTCCTTTACTTTGTTCTTATCAGCACTTGTGAATTACACTTAATTTATGCAAGCATTTAATCTGCAATTAACTTCGGCCTTATTCAAGGCAAGTTTACAGGAAAGCTGCAGTACTTGATTCAGTTTTACTGAAAAAGTTTCCCCATTGTAATCAATTAAGTAGAAAATAGAATAGTTTATTTTTAGTGTAGTTCCACTATTAACAAAACACTGGTTTATGCAGATAAAACAGATTTTATTTTTCTGTAACTTGTGACGCAATATCCATATCGACTGCGGCAAGCCAAGAGGGTTTTAGGGATAAAATGCTCTTTTTCAGGAGAGAATAAATAGCATTTTTTTGAGAACAACTGTCTTTATTTTTCTTTTTTCTCATTATGAACGAAGTCATACCACCGCATTCCGAGAATCCGTCGCAGCCATCTGTTTTCAAGCTTGGAATACAGTTTTTTTGGACTTTTGTTAAGTTCCATGTTTAGCAACCATAGATCAGTTTTTATCTTATACAGCTTAGAGTCGCTGACATTTTGCATGGATTTAAAGGTTGCTCCACTCCAAAGTGAGCTCACCATTCCTATGCGAATGTACCTCTAAGTATCCGAAACTTGTTTGCATATTGGTTAAGGGAATGAAATTTATTGTGGTTGTATTTGACACAGCGCCAACAAGACATACTCTATGGCCGAAGTCTTTTGCATAGGTTGTAGAAAAAGGACTAGGAAAGCTTTTAAGGTTAAAACTTAAGGCAAATTGCTGTAAACTTTAGTGAATCTATTATAATTATATTTTATTTTGCACTGCATTGTTAAAAAAACATGAAATTGTTTTTATGTAACAAGTGTAGCCATTCCTGAACCAAATGGCAACGATGTTTATTCTAGCAAATTTCAATGTCAATACATTCACTGGAAAGGTTGGAGAAATGTTATCAATTATTAAACAAGTCAACTTACATTTCAAAGAGAGCGTAAGTGACACTCTCGACTCTATATTTAACAAACACTTTGTTTTTAAACAGAATTAGAATGTTATCTAGAAGAAAACAGCAATATTTGAAAAAAATCAAAAATGCAGAACTGGAGTTGAACGACTGTCCGAAAAGCAAATTCTTGTGAAAAATAATTCACATTTGTAGTGAACGTTTTCCCGTCGTGTAGATAGATTCATATGCTCCACTTTACGAGCGAACTTGATATAAAATAGACATGTGTGTGTCATAAAAAATTGTTTCTCTATAGTAGTGATCCAGTTAATACGATGTAAGGCGTAAAGTAATGACAACGGCGTCAAAGCTTTTATAGTTATCGACAAAATTAATTAAACTAATTAATTAATTAAATTGATCACTCAACACAATTCATTAGGTAAATTAACTGATTACACAAGGGTATTCGTTATCGTGAAAATTATAATTTACTATTATTATTAAAATCACCGTCGAATTTTCCTTACATTTTTTGTTTCGTTTAATAAATTGAAGTGATGCCACGAAATTTGTTTAATATGATATTTTGTACGCGAGTTATTTTGATAAATTAGCAACTCCAAATAAAAATCGTTCTCAATTAATAACTGCTCAATCAAAAGGTATTAAACCAACTTTTATTCGTGCGATAGTATAAATATAAATAAACAAGTTTCGTAGAGTATTAATTGATATCGATTATAGCTTTTATTTTGTCATGTCCGCGTTTCAGTCTGAAGTTGATCACACCAGAAATGGAGAACACGTAAACGGGTTTCCACATCGCTAAAATTTATTTTTACTCCACAAAAATTAGGTGTATGATGGTTGCTCAATCTATTAAGCATCCAGTCATACATCTTGAAAATCCTGCAGTTTTACGATTTGAGCTAGCAGTTTTTAGCTTTGATGCATGCACGTATATCTAACGACTACCAATTTTTTTTAAGATTTTTTTTTTTAACTTCTATTCACATTTTGTCTTACTAAATAAGTTTATTTAATTATATAAAAATATATGGCTTAGTTTCCTGATAAATGTGTATTTCATTATATTTCCAAACAGGTAACATTTAATTAAATAATTATCCAAAATACCTTAAAATACAAATTTTTATAAGTGTGTTTTTTTATAAATATGTATTCTTATATAACTTATATATATATATAAATACAATACATTTTTATTGAAATATGTAAGTTAAATTTAAAAAAAAATCACTGAAGAATTAAAGTCTTGTTTCCATAACAGAATAATTATAAATATTTCCATTAATCCTTGAACAAATGAAAAAAGGTCTTAATTCAAGTTTCGAAAACTATAAAATTCAACTAATAAATCTTTAATTTCTTGCCGTATATATCAGGATAATAGTATGAAAAAAGCTTTCGTATAAATTGTCAGATCAGCGATTTTGATAGCCGTTCGCCAAAGCTATCCTGATGTCTCTCGATTGGAGTCATTGCGTTCTAACTGATCTTTTTCACTGGAGTATTCTGCACTTACGAAGGATACGAAAAGCAAAGCAATTTAAACGTATGTACCAATTCTTGCTAAAACACTCACATTATCGTGATTTCTGTGGTTTTTTTCAAGCAGATACTATAATATTTATAATCAATAAGGGCCGTGTGGAGTTCTTGTTCATGATTGTAATTTTTATTTTTTCTCGCATTATTGTTTATATCAAGAAGGATATCAGTAAGTTTAATCGCTACGCATTATAATCTCCACACATGATTGGTATTTATATTTATATGTAAATATCTATGTTATTTCAATAAAGTGTAACAAGGTTTTAAAATCTTCAGACTTCAATAATAATTTTAAAAGAATCATCAAAATGGTACATTAAAAAAGTACTTACAGATAATTTTAAGATAAGTTTTGTCGTGTAAATCAAAGATATATTATCAAAGACTTATTTTATAATATAACACATAAGTAATATGCATGTCAAAACTCTTTGTAACAAACAAAATAGAAGAAATGATATTTGTAATATTAAAAATAGAAATCGGTTAGATATTGAGTTTATTAGATTTTTGATTTAGATAGTCATTTATTAACTATTTTGAAAAATAATATTTCAACTATAGTCGGTATTTCATTGGATGTTTAATAGTGAATAAAAATGTCGCTTTAGCACCAGTACGAGCTAGAAAATATAAAATGATATATCGTCAGAGGTAACAATTGAAACAGCCGAAGACTGATTGCTCCAGGCTCCAGGCGTACAGTACAGAGGATCGCGTTCCGAAACAACCTGTATGCAATTTGCATTGTATTTGCAAACATTGACGTGTTTTGTGAACGTTCTATTATCGTGATTTTGCTTTATTTTGTGTTGCTCAACACGAGGGAAATCTTATCCCTGGTTGCTCTGCGGTTCGCGTTTTTTATTATCCTTTCAAATGCGCCAATCTAGACGTTGTTCTTTGGAAGTGTTTGAATATTATTCTATTGTGTTTGACAAGTAATCTTGGAAGGTTTTTATATCAAATGAACACATTAATTTTCTTTTATAATATAGACGTAATAAATGATTCAATATTTCAATAATAACTCTACCGTTCTTGCTAATGTTGGTCTGTATGTCCCTGATAACTACCTAAGGAATCGGTAACATCAGCTGTTTTTCATTCGTGAATGCAGGACTATCCTGCCAGTAGTCGTGCCAATGCGGAGGGCAATGGCAACGAAATTGCCTCTGATATTGATATCTTCCACCTACGTGAGAGCGAACTTAGATGGATGCTATTATATACATTATTAGAATAGTATATGTCTAACTTACTTGGTGGACATTCTCTTTTTCCTTCTGTATATATATATTTGCTGTAATTCTTTCTTTATTCTTTTTTTATATATTAATGTTTTTGATATTTTCGTTATAACTATATGTATATCGTATGGTTAACGTATTAAACTTCTAATTTGTAATGTTACAAGATGTAATAATTTAATAAATAAATATATATAATAAGTCTTAAAAAATTTTGCTTACGTAAAATACTGCTAGTAAAATAGTTTGATTTTATGAGATAAAATAATCAAACAGACAGTCTTTTCTTGCATCAAAATTTATGCAGATTTGTTTAAATTGAAATAAACACGTGTTGCGGATGCCTTCGGTAGGATTGAAATTTGCATGTTTTTATTTCCAACCGGTAAAATTCTGGTTGCTGAAAGGGCGCTGGGTACTATCCACATAATGTATTTGGAAATAAGTGGAGCTGACATGGTGTGAGATGAGCATGTATATACAATACAGCTGGCAGGTGATTTTCGTAATTGTGACTTATATTTTTAAGTTTTATAAATAACCAATTTAATATTAACCGATTCATGTTCGCCTAGATTATTTTGATTGTATTATTTAAATAGTATAAAATGTATTAAAATATGGTATAAGTCAGTTTAGATTATATACCATTAAAATACTTAGCAATTACCATAGTTGTTCGAATTATTTTTTAAAACAAATTTAAAGATGTAAGACTGCCTTGTCAATAGATTGAGCGAAAGGTTGAAAACCAATAGTCGCGAAAGCAATATTTAAGGACGTAGTTTGATATTGTGTAAATTCATTTACTCCTTTTTATGAAGTTTCACACAGTGTAAATCTATATGCTCCATTTTTGGAGCAAGCGTGAGAAAATATTCTTTTAGTAAGTAATTAAGTAATTCCATGTGTGCTTCCATAAAGATATCCACTCCAAAAATTTATGGATCTTTGCAATGTAAAGACGTCTTAATAGTTTTTTTTCCACGAAAATTGTTTATCAGATAAATTTTTTAACCCGATGGGAATTCAGTTCAGCATTTTTGGATTTTAAAAATCCGTTCACGTTGGACGTTGGAATTAAACCAGTATTCCCCGGATTGCTAGGCATGCACGATAACTTCTACAGTATCAGGAAGATATTTAAGTACTAAAAGGTATTTAATATTTTTGACTGATGATGCTTGATGGGAATTGATTTTAAATTCGACACTATTTAAAACTGGTAAACTTCCATATCTCAGTTTATCACTTTTAAATAATTTAGAATTTAAGGCGAATTTTGGTAAATTATTTGGGCTCGAAATAAATAGAAATAAATGGGAATGATTTTCGAAATTACAAAAATACGTTAAGACAAAACGCTGAAAAAGTATTTCGGGAAAAAATAGGATTATTGCCACACTGCGCTGGGTTCCAGTGGCGTGTTTTTTCCCCTAAAACAAAAAAAAAATCACAAACGACCATAAATAAGTGGCCGTCTCACTCTCCCAACTCACACCATGCGCCACCCTGGTAATAATGTTTGTTTCTGAACATTTGTATTCAATGCGCTTGTTTGATATTCGTATCGCATATCAGAAATTTCACTTATCACCCGCCGTGATGGGGAGGGTGGGCAAATGAGATTCTTAGAAACCAAATACAGTCAAAATCTTCAAAGTTCTTTTCTCAAAAAGTGACTTATCCTTATTCTACGTTTACTACTAGACTCTTTCAAACTTCGTAATCATTATAATATGGACTTTGATATATTAATTATTTGATAAATGTCCCAGAATCTTTTTGATTATTTGAAATTGAGCTTGGAATATAATGAAGAATTATATAAGTACAAGGTTTTCTCATACTAAAGTCTGCGTTCTTCACTTTTTACTTGAAAATTAACTTATAAATCAATATACCATATATACTCGTTTTAAGATTTGTGACAGATTCATAAATATTAAAAGAAAACAAAAGATACGAGCTTAGAAAAGAGGATAGATATCTAAACTGGTTTATTAATCGGCTGATAATTAAATGTAGTTAAACAGAAGACGTCCAAACCACAATTTATCAACCTGAATAAAACGTGAAAGAATTAAAATGTTAAATCACTTTTATATTATACAGTAAGATGAAATTTAAATACTTTTGTGGCATATAGTTCATCTTTCTTTAATAATAGATTATTAAAAAGCCTTTAAAAAATATTTCATGTAAATAAATATATAAATAAATAGTTAAATATTTAAAAAATATTGAATGTTTTGTTGGTTGTATGTCTTTTTCTTATTAAGTTTTTGATCGATTTGTGCTTGAGCTCTTATTAATATTTTATTGGTCTCTGCCCATAAAACCTTAGGATTGGTTGTATCTAGTGTATTGTTTTATAAATAAAACAATATACCGACACAAAGCTTAAAGCGTACATTTATTGAAAAAATGTTTGGAAGTTTAATTATAAAAAATATTATAATTTTACGAAACGTTTGGAAAAAAATATTTGCAATTAGGTAACCTCATTTTGCTTAAGCTTCAAAGTCGAAAATATTTATACCATATGGACGTTTTGTAGATATTATTTTATATTATTATTAGTATGCAGGTAAGAAAAAAACAACGATTTTCTTTTCTATGTGTATATTTCTGATTGTGTGTCTTTTATGATATTAAAGTATAAATGTTTTCACCACATCATATGCAATTAAAAACTTACGTCATGAGTTTTATTACTAAAGACAATATAAAAAAATACATCTGTTTTAGCTTAGTTTATATAACACACACTTGAATCTTCATTCGATATAAATGAAATTAAGAAAAAAGGTTTCATGTTGTGTGATCGCTCAGTTTTTATTTTGTGTAGACAATTTTATAGGCTCGCTAGAAGTGGTTCCCATTTAAGAGCACCGCTCTATTCTCTCCTCTAGCATAAGGATTCTGACTGTTTTTCGACCTAAATATTTCACAACACATGTTCCCAATCTTGCGGAATGTCAACATCAATTTTAATGGGGGTTACACTATTTAAATATTTCTACATTTTGCGTAATATCAGCATATATAACAAAACCAAAATATTTTCAAATTGTGTGTCCAATGTTAAAAGAATATATATTTTTTTCGGGGCAGCCATTAAAATTTATATTTATTGAAAAATTTATAGATCTATAAAAGCTATGAAAATATTGCGAGATATGCATCATATAGATATAATACAATGTCCAACTTTGAAAAGGTTTTATTTTTGTAATAATTTAATTAGTGTTTTTGAAGAAGAATTTATCATTTTTATATTTTTCAAAAAGATTTGACCATAGTAAAGCTTAAAATATTTTTTTTATCATTTTTCAATACGCAAAACAGAATTTGGTATTTTAAATTTATATATTTCCAAAGATAAATTTTTCCACAGTGTCAAAATTCGAAAAAGTTTTTGAACAAGTAATTATGTATAGAAGAACCATCTTACATGTTGTCTAATTATCTGTATTTTCGATGTTTTTAAAATTGGTTTTCCGCTGAATTATATAAAAAAATGTTCAAATTTTTCTTCTTTAAATTTTTTCATAGTGGAATATGTTCACTTAAAAATATAATAAATCCCACATTCAAAAAAATAATTAATCCTTGTATTATCTGTAGATGTAAATGTAAAAAATTTTATAAGTTGATGGATATAAAATATCGAAGGAAAATTGAAACTGAAATAAACTGAAGAAACTGAAATCTAAAGAAAATGTTTAAGAAAATATTTAAGAAAAAAAAACATTATAATACCATGGTAGGAACTTTGTTTACTATCAAATAAATCACAATGAATTTAAATGCTATGGTTTTATAGGCTTAGTCAATGACTCTTAATACTTTGCTATTCATTTTAAGTTTTAGGTTCTCTTACTTAGTTATTTAATGTTATACGAAACATTGTTTTTATTTCAACGCATTCGTTAAACATGTAAAGTTCATAACAAAATATCCCGTCAAAATTTACTGTCTAACGTTAACTGCTCTTCAACCATCTATTCATCTTCATTTATATAATATATTCACGCGGTAAATAGCTTTTGAGGTTGTTTCAGGTCTTTAGAATCGTACTGGACAGGATCAACATTCTCCAGAGGCATTTGAAGCATGTGTCGTTTTAACGATTTTGGTGTAGCGAAAAAATGTAGTGCTTTACTTAATCTCTCAAAATTCCATCCCCAATTTTCGACCCAACCATACAGTATCAGAATTCAGTAGACCAGTTCTAGTTAGACAGCATGATTCTATACACTGTAATAGCACCTGTTTATAGCATTATTACGCGGGCATTAAAAATATGTTTTTTTTGTATATAAAAGTTTGGGGTGTTATGAGACATTCAGTTTTTATGGAAGTTTTCGGTTTTTATTATCATTTCCACGAGCCGTCGAATGTCATAACGCTTTTCCGACTTGAGTTTATTTGACATTTTTCTTTTTTTCCTATAATACTTTCCGACGGCATTATAACTATTGAAGTCGGTTCGTATATCAATGTGTAATGTACAAGAGAGCAAAATAAATTTATTTTTATGACCAGAGAAACACTAACAAAAAAATAAAATAAGATTAGATACCAAAAAAGTATAATGCTTTTATTTATAATAAGTTTCCTGGTGATAATTTTGAAATACATAACAATATCACAGGTTTGGATATTGCTTATTACCGACAAAGGTATACTATTGAAAACATATTTTTACAATCAGAATTATTTTTAATGCTTGTTTATGTGACTGTGTCTTAATTACCAAATCTAAAATACTCTTGAGATACTTATGTTTATCCTATATTATGATTACGATATATAAACTGTGGATGCTTAAAAATCTGTAATTAATATATTTTGTAAATTTAAGCCATGAAAAATCAATATATATATATATATATAATGTTACGCAAATTAATAAAATAAAAAATATGTCAAAAATTGAATCAAACCAAAATGTGACAGAGGAGGTACCATTATACAGGTAATAATTGAATTCCTCTCGTTTAGGGTCGAGATATTTTTTTAAATACATTTATATACAATACAAAAACTTAAATTTCCCCTGCACCCCCGCCACGTCTCCACACACGTTATGCGGGTGTATACCGTGGCGTAATGAACGCGAGGCGTTCTTCATAAGTGCCAGAAGTGTCCCAGGAGCAGCTTACCAAAATCTTGGTTGGCGTGCACCAGAGTGTGCGTGTTTCCTATTCTAACTAATTCACCCTCAATATCTAGCCCTATCGAGAAGAGACCTCCACGTTCGACGTAAGATTTTGCAATTTTTTTAAAAGCTAGAAAATTATCCTTCATAGAAACCATGTTGCAATGGCCGACCGGTCCGACAAATGGTCGAATCGTTTTGACAAGCTCTTCCCTTTCAGCCGACACATAGAACACTCCCAGAGGATGTGATTGGCATTCTGCATTTTGCCACATTAAGTTAAACTGAGTTGAAAGATTGTGCCGTTAAATTTATAGCAAACAAATTGATACCAACTTTGTGACGCTTGAGCGTTCAAAAATTGGTACCGACCAAGCTTCAAATTTATCTTTAAGGTTCAAGTCAGCCATTTTTTTAGTATTAGTATTACAATAATAAAAAAACAATCTTCAGGTCTCAATGACAAAAATACTTGATCAATTTTTGGCGTTCAACAAAAAAATTAACATTTTCTGAATAGTGTCCATCTATGGGTTTAAATAAGAAACATACGCACACTGGAGTGCACGGCAATCTTTATCTCACAAAACTGCTTCTCGTTCACTTGAGATTTGTTGATTACTGTATTGCGTTTGTGTGAGACAGTCAGTATACACAAGCATAACGATTGGTAAAAATGAAAGTAAGTTTTAACTATTTTGACGTATAGTGGAGGTTTATATGCCCTGATTTGAAAAGTGGTTATTTTTTTTGTGTAGTAAATGTAAGTCAATTTTATAAATTGTGAAATGATAAAATACTATGGCGTTCATAATTAGTTTTATTTACCCTCAATGTTAAAAACTTATTTAAATTTAACTTTGACGGTAATTGTATACCAAGTTTGCCGTCGGTAGTTAATGGTTTTGTAAAACATTATTTATTCGGCAAAAAGAGTCATTAGATTTTAAAGTACGCCTGCCATTTTGGGAATTTCCTCTTTGACTCGCAAAAAATGATTTTGATGAATATATCGCGAGCTGAAAAATAAAATGCTTTTTAATTGTAGAATACATGCGATGTGCGGATTTAAACTAAAAAACAAACGCGTGTACTCGCTATTTTAAAGTATAAAATATCAGTTGATTACTACGGTTTTTTATGATTTTTTTTTATTACATACCCTTTTGAAAATTGGCAATCATTTTTATTTATTATTTTATTGATAATAACTTTTTGATGACAGAATGTACACTTTCATGAACACACATCGTTCATTCAATGTAATAAAGTCATTAAATCGACTTTTTGTAGAATTTTCACTGGTTAACATTTATTTTTTATGTAATATTTTTTTTATACTATGTTCGTTCCCAAAGTTGAGTACATCTCTTTCTTTGCTATATTATATCCGGTCTGAAGCTAGAATATATGCATTCCTAAAATATGAACCCAACCCATGGGACCACTATTTTTTAAATTAAATTTAAAAAATCCTTTAATAACCGTAATATTTGAATTCGCTTTCATCAACAAAAGCTCACTCAGTCGGCGGAGTATTAAATTACAAATAAAATAAAGTATAATTAAATACAATAAAAATTAATATAAAGTACATTAAAATTAAACTAACGTATTATAATGTATAAAATTATTTCACAATCTGTAGAAAAGTCAATCCAACAAAGTTTTTTTCCTATCAAAAGAGATTTCCACAGATTACACAGTCATGTCCAAGTATCACGTAAATAAAAAAATAATGGCATATAATTAATATTTGAAGTTTAGTTAAGGATTCTGTAAGTTTATACACATCTGAAATGAAACTTCAGTTGATTATTCTAGATTAAATATTCATTTCTTAAAAAAAAATATGAGAAGATTTCTACAAATACTGTGGCATGATTTATTTTTTTAAAACCATTTATATACTCGTGCCTCAATTTATTTTTGAGAAAAGTTTGTTGGAATGTGAGATGAAAGTTAAGCCAATACGATTTTCGAGCAGAAACACTATCTCTGAGTGTTTTTGGTTATTATGAAATACATATTGAACACGCAATGGTACGTGAATATGTTAGGAATATTTGAAAATGCATTGCTCTCTGGCACTGCCGTAGGACGTGAAATTTAAAAAGGTTTTTTTTTTACATCAAACTCTTAAATGTTAGTGTAAATATTTAAAATAAAGTAATAGATAAAAGATATATTTTCAAGTATATATTAATTTAAATAAATCATATATTAGAGGTATCCGAAAATATTGTTGTTTTTATTGCGGTAAGTTATGTAGATCTTGCTGATCGTTCACCACGTATTTTGTATTTCGTCTCTGCATTCAATCTCAAAATTTTAATGGTTAGAATAAATTTTCCCTCTTAATATAATTCATTAAAAATTATCATGATTTTTATTTAATGTCTAACTAGATAACGAGTAAATTGTAGAGCTTTTAAAAATATTTAACAATTGTTAGCTAAAAAAACGCTAATCTAATATATAAAAGTCAAAATATGTATGTTCGTTCGTTCGTTCGTTTGTCC
>JAGVSQ010003589.1:10342-21242 GCA_022683975.1 Rhyacophila evoluta
TCTGGGAAGGGACGCTACGTACACATTACTCTTCGAGTATATTTACGATTTACCTCCAACCAAATAAATTCGTATCACGTTCTACATTGTCGCAAACCTTTCGTTGGGTTTCGACAGGGATTGCCGATGCAAATGGACTGCGAATCGTGTAATTATTACCATTTCGTATCCTACTTTTTCTCTGGTAAATGGAGTAACCTCACTTTATGTGGTCGTCGCAGCAGAAGGATGCGACCAATTTTCCGGAAAAATCGTAACACTTTCGTTTTATGATTTTATCAACGAGCGACAAAATTTTTCCTACAATTTCATATAAATATATCATTTTATAACATGTATACATATATTAAAAAGTATGGATTATTCAACTCTTTTAAACTCCAACTGAAAATGTCACATTTACGATTAAATTGCCGTGTAGTAAATAACCATCATAAAAATACCAGGTTTGGTTTTCAATTTTGGATATCTTTATGATGATCGCTGTTTCGGGGTAGGAAAATCATCAAAACTCACATTTCAAAATTAACTTTAAAGTCAGACGGAAAATGTAGTTTTGGGGAAAATTTGGTGAATGTTATCAAGAAGAATTTCAATCAATGAAAAGTGCTGTTCATTTCGAGTTAGTATAATAATATTTTTATTTTACCTATATTTAATTTTACTTGATAAAACTCGACTTTCTTTGTAAAAATATTATCACTATACAAAAAATAGTATGTTTTGAGTGCTTATCAGCTAGAACAAAATATAATAATTTTTATTTACATTCGTTATAATGAGGCTTGCATTATTTGCCTTTCTAATTCCTTATAATACTGGCGACACACAAATTGATTTTTCTTAATGGTCCCTTTGTTGATTTTTCACAGTACAGTCACGGATACACAACAAAATACGTTGAGCCTACACCCGGCCTACGTTGTGGGAAAATCATACGAACAATTAGTTTCGTTTCGTAATAATACGCCAGGCGAACGCAACTATCACGAGGTTGTCGGCTGCGCAAAATCGGATCACAGAAGAAATATAATCGACCGGCTTGCAGTGTGCTCCACAATTGCACCTATAATTTGGAGCTACGCACTGTAATGATTATGGAGTATTGCAACTGTGATTATTATTTGTCATTAGATATTAATTAATTATTTAATGCTGCCTGTGAGCGAAACCAGAGACAAAGACTCGCCTGAGTCGTTGTTTTATCTGATACGATTTATTGGTAATTAATTATATACGCAATTTCCTGCCTCCGGGTGATTCGTAAATTTGTATGATGTGATTTCGGAATCAAATGAAGTTTACACGAAAGGTTGAATGTAAAATATTTTTATCTTATAAATAATATTTTATTAACAATTATTATGTAATAGATATTTTTCAACCGTTCATAGAAGTTGTATTTCATATTTATTTTTATTGCTTTTCTTTTTCGTCTATATTGATGTTTTTAATTTGTTTCTAATATTTTTTTAATTATGCAATTATAATATTTTGTTATTTTTGTGTCATGTGATTCCCCTGAGGTAATAATTTATGACAAATAAAATTAAAAGATAATCAAAAATAAACGTGGACAAATATTTTTGTAAGAAAATTAATTAACACCTAAATCTTGAAATATCTGTACTATATAAAGTACTAGTTTATAATGGTATTGATTTCACGTAATTGAAATAACTATCTTCATTACTGTCTTTACTGTTTCTCGTATTTTTAAACAAAGATATATATACAGTTATTATTAACACACGTTTATATAAAAAATAATTGTATTTTAATCTATTTTTATAGGTATTTTATGTACATTCTATAATACTATGTTGTAGCTTGTCACTATGAACTGTAGTCAAAATTAATTCGATTACTAATGTATTTTTTATTCTCTTTTATTACAGGTAAGCCGACTTCTTGTTAGATAGAAGTATTCTTTACTCCTACGTTCAAGTTCAGTAAGTATTAAATCATAATTGTTTTAATATCATTCCAATGCCGCTGGGTTCATCGTTAACTGATCTGAATCAACAGTAGATTATTACATTTTTATAACTGTGCTTTTGGTACCGTCCATAATATCAACGTATGTAATATGCTCGTCAAATATTATGTCCGCTGTAACCCGGTTAAAGCAATACGTAAACGTAAGCGATACGTTATTAGCTCACAAATAATGAGGCTTATTATTGACTGCTATTCAACCATATGCTTGCTGCAATTGAAAATTATTCAATCAATGATCTACACTTGTTCACGAAATGTTTTTCCATTTAAATATTGAACAATCAGTTCACTATATCTAAATTATATCTCACTCCTGATAGACGAAGCTTTCACTTAATTGGTTCCGTATTCAAGGTCCTGTTCATTGGCCTAAAATGCACTTCTCGTCTTTTCGGTCGGCAGAGCAATAATTGATCGCTACCTTTGTCTTTAAACGTTAATTCATAGACCTCCTTTGGTATTATTGATAGTTTAGCGAATGAACACATTGTGAGATAATTGATATGTTACTAACAAAGCACGAAACATGCAGATCGCCCTATATTCTGCATATTCCTTTAGATTCTTATATTTACCCAAGTTGACGGAACGGCTTTTCAAGGATAGTTATGAATAAAATTATTAGTTTAATAATATTGGATACAAATAGTGTATAAAATACCTATAAACCTGTAGTCAAGGACCACGATCGCGAAAGTTAAATGTGGAGAGGACCTAATTCCAATTGTCTTTCGTTCGTCACGCAACTCCCAAATATATAACTAATGACACATCAATACCCCGTATATCACACGACACAAATTTTACAGAATTATTATCATACATCAAATTTCATATTTTTTAATGGTATTATTAAACTAATTGATATTTTTCAATGTTGAAATTAAAAATAAAATACGGAAGTTGATTTAATGATAAAGAGTTTTAATGATAAGAGTTTTATAAATAATATTGGGAGTTCTTTTCATCTCTGTTTTTTTTTGCTGTGCAATATACGAGGTATTACTTTGTCATGGGCGATATGCTTCTCTATTTATCAATAATATGTATTATTACTTCGACCTAATATATTTATTATAATGTGTGCACGAAGATTATTTGTCACATTAGTTCGCAGGCATGTTGTAAAAAGGCAATAATTTGTAGTAATGTTTTTTTACCACAAATTATACCCGGAAGTATTATTAACCTTAATGCTTTTATGTTTTTGCGTATTGATTGATTGTCCAAGGAATGAAAAGTGTTTCATTTTAGTTATTTATTCGTGTTGTTTTTAGATGTTCAAATACGAGTACAACTAATATCGTTGACTGTCAAAATTGATCGATACTAAAAGATTGCGTGCGGCATGAATTTATTGGATGGACAAATTGGCGTGACCTTTTGTGGAACAATACAAGCGTAAATCCGATTGATGCACACGTTATTTTATAAATCATACCTTATTGGCCGATTAACGTGATTGCTGTGTTAAATATAAATAAACTGTAGGTATATTATAGCTACGAAAACTAGTCGGTGTATTGTTAATGTATTCCATATTGAATGCACTGCTGCCTACCGGTTTTGCCATTAAATTTATTACTGACTCGATCTTCACGGTTATCGCTTATCGTTAAATATAGGAAATTTGATTTTAACGTGTATATATTATTTTAACTCGCAATCTCCGCAGGATTCAAGTAATTTTCCTATTTAACATTTATTATTCGGTGTTTCCTTTACCATATTTTATCAATTAAAACAAAATAAGTTATTACATTATAATTAAACGCATAACTTAATATTATAGTACATGCACTTACATAAAAATACCATTTCCACATAGTCATTTTCATTTTTAACTTCCACAACGAGACAATACAATACCAATTATTTGATCGCTATATACATATACGTGTGATTTATTTATTGATGATTGACATAAAAAAAGAATCAAGTGATTTTTATTAATTTCACAAACTTTTGCTCTATCAAATCCAAGATCTAATATGCGACCGAAACTAAGATTGCAATGTCTCTGCAAAAGCTACTGTGGATTCTGGGCTTCTCAAATTTAGTTAATACTGCAAGCCTGATAATTCTCTGCTGCCAAGTAATTATTTTAGAAACAATTTTATCTAGTATCGTTTCTAACATTACCATTCCGTCAAATCATCGGATGTGTAAATCTTCTTCTTCCTTCGGTGCTTACGTCTGCTTCCATTCGTATGACTCGCGTGTCCATACACTGCACGTGGCTTAAAGGTCTATTCAGTTTTGCCAAATTATGCTAACCACAATTTGTATGTATTATATTTATTAACGAAATATAATACATTACGAGCGGCGAATCACTTCTGTTGCCTAGTGGATAAGAATGCGCGCTCGATACTGGATGTAGAGGGCTTAAGTCTCGTAGTGACGTATAAAGCTACCTGTTTCTGTGTGTATTCGATTAATGAACAAGAGATCAACGGTTTGATCAATTGGCGCACAATCAATCTTCGTGAAACACAAAATATTTAAATTAAACCGATTAATATCGATGTATATATTTACTATACGTCCACCATTTAACATTAAATAAAGTATAAAATGGATCATTGTGTTATACAAATGAAATATAGCTAAGAATAATTACGTTTTAATCTGCTAAAGTGTTTTCGTACAAAAAAGCGTCTACCATACATGCTGTAAGTGCTCTATCGTTTTTGTTAGTTATGTCATTTCGAATAATTGAATACTTACGTGCGGTCGTTTTTTTATTCGGCACATTAGGTGTATTAATCTTTGAAAAGATCAACAATAATATGATTACAACAAAGCCACCGTGAATAAGTGCCAGTCCAGGAACTGTGTCATAATAGAATTGCATCCTTATACGGCAACCTGCACGAACGCGGAAATTAGCCGCGTTTTTCGTCATTCGTTCTCGCGCCTCACAGTGTATGTATTACATTTTCGGCTCGCCGTAGCATAGTCGAGTCAAGAACATGAGTTCTTTATCATATTAATATTGGGCCGGGCCTGTCGATATCGTCGTATTACACTGATCGATCCTAGTCGATTAAATTCGGCATAAAAATGCGATTTTATATTTACAAATTTTAACGATTTAAGACAGTTAAAATATAGCGAGACCACGTATAACGTGCAATCAATACGATATTCCTATGTATTTCACCATTCCTTACTAAACCATACAACATAGATACATGCCATTTTTTAAACTAACTCAAAGTAGGTCTAAACTTCACGAGGACATTTATTATACTAATACTCACAAAAAATTATTCGAGACATACTTTAAAATGTGATGTTTTCATTAGTAAAATAGATGACCATTTATGTGTATGCGAAACCTGGATTTTAACATGTGGTCGTATAGGAATAAGAGCGGTATGTACGCCTTACATACCTTTTGATTATTCGTAGTTTCAGTTGTTGTGGTAGGAAGGTTAATTTTTAATTAACTCTATTCGTTTCCTAATCGCCTTTTTGTTATTGTTTTTTTTTAAATGTCCAGAACCGCACTGTCCCGTGTTTTGTGGCTAGTACGATGATCGTGCACTTTCAGAGCAATCTCGGCGAGCAATTTGTTTTGTAATTTTCGTTACGTTTAGCGTCGTAACCAGTCATTGTTTCTCGTGTGCTGCGTACGTACAGCATTTTGTGGTGACTGCCATGAGAATTGGGCTAATGGTGTTTTAAAAGTCGCCGATCAAAACGCGCTGACTCTTGATTCTTATTGAAATAATCATTTTTACACACTTAACATAAATACTTTGTACCATTTTTGTTTTTTGACTATTGATATACACCATATTGAATAAAAATTTTGTCATTAACTTATATCTAACAATATATCCGGACCTTGTATAACACGGTATTTATACAACACGGTTTCGATATAACACGGTTGAGGAATTGTCACATATTTTTGAATAACACGGTTGAAGAAAAAAAATAAAAACTTAAAAAATAATTAACATGTCCTATTTGGACATTCATAGGTCATGCCATCACAAAGGTATTCGATGGGTCATATTCGACTAGATTCATAGTCAAAAAAATATAAAAATCAACTTTAAATGCTTGCTAGAAAAAACGTACCAGAAATAGTCACCGGAGAAAATGTTTTAGCGCCAATAGAAGATGAATACAAACAGACATTTAATATTTATCGTGGTATTGGTTGAGAAAGATTAGATGACCTGGATATTTAAGATATCGAAGAAATTTTGAAGGTTTGTGCTTTTAACGAAAAGGATCTAATCAAAATGAACAAATGAACCTACCATGATACCCTAAAAGCACCTGCAGAGAAGTAGTTACACGTTTTAAATTAGAAACAACAAATTAAGTTTTTGGGTTAGCTGATAAATTAAAACATTTGTTTGTGAATCAAGAAGGAATTACCAAATAAAGATTTAAAAGGTTAAATCGGAAAATTCTCAGGAGTATTACTTTAATGAAAATTTATAACCCGTCTTGAAAATGAGTCAAATAAATAGAATTGTAAGTGATAGTCATGATGAGTGATCTATAGTAATTTAAATACATGCCTGCACGTATAGTTGTTATATTGTTCATTGGATAAAATAAGGGATATAATTGAACTTGGATATCTATTTGAAACCCATACTCCAATTTTGTATGCACTTAAAATCTCGTATAACACGGATTTGTACTACACGGCGTTTTTCTGCAACTATATGACCATGTTCTACAAGGTCCGATTGTACTTATAACTAAAATTTTATGTGATATTTGGTTAATAAATGTTTTTTACTGAATATATCGCTATATTTAGTCAACAAAATTAATTCATTTGCTACAATATAAAAATATCAACTCGTACCTTATTGTCAGTTTGAAAAATCTTCACTTCACGGTACAATCTTTTCAGAGTCCGCTATTCTGAAAAAATCTTGTTAGTGATTATATTGTTGTCATTTGTTATGTTACTAAGACTATTCTCCAGTGGTATTGATTGTGATTTCAATAGTAAAAATAACTATCTTCAAAACTGTATATGCCTATACTTATCCAACCGCTGTAAAATGGAGGAGTTCTGCAAAGTAAATGCTGATTCAATCGCTGATTATTGTTCGATATGTCCATTGATGAATACAAATAATGAATAATAGTTTATCATCAAATTAAGAATTAAACCCTTGTCACCGTATTATGTGGTATGTAAAAATCCGTCCATATAACAAAAACACAAAGGAATAAATCTAGTCCGCTCATAAAAAAAATATATAGCTTGTGATACTTCTTGTAAAACACATATGTTCAAAATTATGCGTAAAAATGGAATACCATGACAGTTTGCGTTGAATTTGTTGGTTGATAAGAACCGGTCTAAAGTCACGGAATGCGTGATGTTTTCATGGAAAATCGGCGCACTACATAACTAGACCGTGGATTCGTTTTTGTTTTTTTAGTGCTCGCCCCTTTACATAATCATACAAAATACTCTTTGGCACGATTCATAGAAAAAATATAGAATAAATAGTAAAGTTTGGCGATTCTGACAATGTTATGTTAATTGTTTAGTAATTACAGAAAAATATTATCCTGGTGGTTGAAATTTTTTTATCACTATGTAGGCTCTTATAAGGTTATAAATAACATAAATATTTAGCCAATTAGTTAATAAACTTCTGGTATATAGTTCTGGTTTTTATTACAATGTCGACTCTGAATGTAGAACGCACCGAACCTCACAGTCTGACGGTGTTTACCCCACAAATCTCCGAAATGTGAAAATTGTTTATATGTCAATTTCTCAAGACATTGGGTATACAGTCTTACATATTTTATTTTTTAAAAAATCTTGAGCAAACGTAGGATCTAAATCCACAATATATGGCGCCGAAACGCACGCATTTAAATATTGGTTGTTAACGAATGATTTATTTGCCTTCAAACATTTTGTTTGATTGCATAATTAATATATTATTCAACGTTTCAATTCTAAAGTATTGTATGCCTTACAGGTTACAACATCGCATAGTACATATTTAATGCTCCATAAAAATTCTTAACAACAAAGATGCTATGATAAAGATGCTAATTTACTAGTGCTAGCACAATTCCAAACGATTTAAAATTTGAAGATAAGATAAAACGCTGGTATAGTGTCGCTTTATTGCCGACAAATTATTATTCATAAGCATGGCTGTAATGAAAACTCGTAAAAGAGTTTCCTGTGCAAAGGCGAAATTGCATGTCGCCGCTCTTTACTAAAGCTAGGCGCCACACAAACGAGTAGGTACTTGCCTGACGCAAACTATACAATACTGAAAATATTGTTTGCGTTTTCATTCGTAACCGCTTTCCACTGAATTATTTTTATCTTTGCGCCCCTTTTGTGGAGCGTTCCGTCCCCATGGTTACGGCGTGGAAAACAAACCGCCCCGCATGCAGACATGGCGGGTATAGTGGTTATTGTGGGCCATTATAAATTTTCACTACGTATAATTTCTTGTCATTTTTTTTTGTATGGAAGGTAATGCACCGATTATTTCTAAGTGCAGTGCTGCACCCTATTATAATGCATACCAATCTTTGATACTTATAATGTATGACATCATATTGAATTTATTATAATACAAATATTGACGCAAACAAACTTATTTTAAATCAATTGGCAGTGTTTTTGGTTAACTTTCACATCATTATAAACCAGGGCTTCTTAAACTTTTTTCATCCACGACCCATTTATGATTGCGAGTTTCCTGGCGACCCCATATAAATATAAAAGAAAGATAAATAAATATTTTTTGATGATAAATATTTGACATTAAAATCTCTCGCGACCCCAGAATTTTGCTACGCGACCCCGTTTGGGGTCGCGACCCATAGTTTAAGAAGGCCTGTTATAAACTATCGCTAGGATGTGTATTAAGTACAGTAGTTTAAAATTCGAGTACTTGCGTATTATACTCCTACCTTCGCCAGCATTCCGATATATAAGAGTACCATGATAGTTTTGATTTACTTGTAAAGATTTTTTAAACATTTTCTCGCACTATTATTTGTAAGGTTATAATTAATTATACACATATGAAAGTTTGTATCATTCACTAAAATTTATTATACATAGCGTAAATGATAGTGAAATATTTATTATTATCTTGGAAACGTGCTTGTTATCTTATATAATATATTGACAGTCTTAGTAATTATTCTAGATTTAAGAGATGGTAAAATTTTTTTTAAATTTGCATATAATTAATAATTAGTATAAATAATCTTATTTCGGAATAAACAGATCTAAAATTGTGAATTCTTATGTGACGGTTATAATAGCTAACTCGTTTTCTATGTTTATTTAATTCATAACGTGTTAATTTGTATCAATTATTTTTCACGATTTCGTTGATAAGAGATTTGTTGGCTTATTACTCATACATGCATTAATAAAACTGACGCTCAAGCCATATGAGAGTTTCTAATATTTTAGTGAAACGTGTTATGATAGATAAACGTATGATAATTAGTCAAACAATTACTTTTAACATGAATTTTCGCACATTTCCAGCTGTTGAATTTGATAATGAAATCTGCCTACGTATCCGTATTTCAAACGGACTTCGCCATGAATAATTTATATCAATTTTCAAGTCACATTTAAACAACGCTTGAGTAATAAGATAAATTAATAAATAATATTATTCCATTTCGACTTCTTTCTCTCCATTACTGTCACTACGCCTCGTTAGAGAACATTATATGCAGCAGTTTTCATACGCCACATTAAATACAATTCATTTCAATTAATGTTCTGTACACTGTCATATTTTTACCATTCGACTAGAAGCGGTATTGAGACTTCGTGCAGACCCAGCTCGCAGTATACGAAGACAGTTTTGTTTGACTGACTGTTGAAATACTACTGACTCGCTTTCTGCTCGGACAGACGGAAACGAGCAAATCTTTTTCCTTTTTTGGAGTGAACGTATGTGGCCCGATACTGTCGCACGGCATATGCAGAGACACGCGGTGGGAGAAATTGGGTCATTTCTAAAATGAATCGATCTGTTTTGTTTATATACAACGATTATTACTTCTGTGTTATTATTTATTTATTGTCGAACGTGTCCATATATTACCGCGGACTCTATTATATTTCTAGCTTGCACACAACCGTGGCTTTTTTTATTGCGATACATTCTATACATGGGATAAATCTTAATCTAACCCAGACAAGTTTAGAAAGTTGTTTAATTGATTATAATTATTATTCGCAAAGGTTTATTAAAACACAAACACCAACCACTTAGACGATCGTATATCTGAATGTTATTTATTGTGCTAAATAATGTAGACTAAATTAATATTGTGGCTTAGCAGTGATTGACTTTGTGAGAGCAAAAGCAAGTGAGAGTCTTGTAGTCTCTGGCGCCATTTCCTCTACATCACTTTCAGTAAGGCTCTTGACTTAGGAAGCAGGCGTGTCAAACTAATATAATGGAAACGTGTATTTTATTTATTTACATTATTATTTCGACTTCCTGTTAGAACTACTTTTATTATCAAGCGCCACACATTTTTTTATTCGATGTATTATAAATAACGGATTTGTAACATTTACTCCAAGATATCTGTTTTTAATTTCCTGTGCATGTATTACTAATTCTGTAAGTTTATTGACACGTATTTTGATCGTAATTTTGTGTGTTGATATACTACTGGTATTGTATACTATAAAACACATCGTCCGTCGCGTATTGACAATAATTTCGACGGAACTAACTAACCAATATTATTATACGAATTAAACGGTTGACAGGTGATATGTTTTTACTAAATTAAAACCTGATCGATATCAGTTTTTATATATTATATAAGGATACTTTTGACGTATATTTGGTACTTATTTTTTATCTATTTATTTATTTATTTT
>JAGVSQ010003590.1:0-15623 GCA_022683975.1 Rhyacophila evoluta
TTTAAAATCAATTTCCATCAAGCACCATCAGTCGAAAATATTAATTAAGTATTATTAGTTTGCTATTATCACTGATTTAATCATGCGTGCTAAGAATCTCTTGGTATCATACGAAATTCGTTAGTTGCATAATATTGGATTACAAAAAATATAACATATGTATACTTAATAATTTCAGTGATTGACTTACTTCTAACCGTTTTAAAAATATTGAAATAAATTCAAGGTGAAGATAAAATTTCTCTATATTCAGAGTAATCAGAAAAATTCTTCGGTGATTTCTAAAAATATAAATATCTACAATACGCTAATTAATGTTTTTTCTATTGTTTTTTTTGGTTTTGTATACAAAATTAAGGAATTCACAAGATGCAGATTAAAAGTTATTCTAGCGAAAGCTAACATATATTAATACGCTTCATTTCAACGCGAGGACTATTTAAATAAACTTAATAAATCATAAAGATTACAAACGAGTCTTGAAGTATACAAATGACACGTTAAATAGTTCAAAGAATACTATTTACAAATGTTTTAACAAACAAACACGTTTTAGAACATTTTTTGTTTTAGAAGATTCTTCAATTTATTTCATCGCTTAAATCATCATAAGAGAAACTTTAGTTTGTTGAAATATGT
Organism: Rhyacophila evoluta; assembly: GCA_022683975.1. NCBI lineage: Eukaryota > Metazoa > Arthropoda > Insecta > Trichoptera > Rhyacophilidae > Rhyacophila > Rhyacophila evoluta. The sequence continues at coordinate 640 of JAGVSQ010003590.1, forward strand.
TTCAAGTATAACATATATGACTAAATGTTATATGAGTCTACCGAATTCCAAGTATTTCTATTTATTATTATGCTTAATCACACCGCGGATTTTTTGAAATGAATACAGTTATTATTGTCAATGTAACATTTCTACACTTGATAGTTCACAAACAACATAATATGATGTACGAGTTTGTTGATATAATTATTATGTCCCATTAGTCAGATTGAGTATAGCTTATACCTGTTAATTTTTTATATCTCAGTTTCTTTTATACTTACGTGTTAGGCCAAGGCTACGATAGATGCCACGGAGACAGAGCGTCGGTAGCAGTCATGCAACCTAGCTGTAAATGTGTGAGTGATAATTGAGCAAGTTGTTATATATAGTTGTATATAATAAAAATACTTGATCAACATAATTAAACACTGTTGACTTATTGTCTCAATGGTAGTCGAGAGGTTAACGTGCACGCCTCACATCCGAAGAGTGCGGATTGAATTGAATTGAATTCACACACCTACTGGATTCCATTGGAAAAAATCCGAAAACGCAAGACCGTTTTTAGACAAAATCAGCTGTACTTTAATACTTAACAGGACATGAAAAGATAATGAACACTTTCATAACATGTTCGTTCGACAAATTGGTAATTTTCTGTAGAAATCCTTGAAGGTGAAGATCAATCGAACCATTTAATGATAATTTCTCTGCAAAACACATAGTAGTATATTATTTATGGTAGTGTATTTGTTTTAAGGAAGTAATCTAAAATTCTTAATTAATTTGCTCGTTTGTGTCTAAGAATCAAGAAAGAACCTACAGAGGCGTATATAAAACTAAATTTATCGTATCAGATTAAAACAAAGGTTACTTCATGATAATGTTAGAATTTTTAACAATGTTGCCAAATCCGGCTACGGAACCTTACAATTATTTCTCCAAATTTATGGCCCAACTTACATAGTTGTTAATCTATCGTACTTAACTTAGTAGCAATTTATCAAGATAATCTGTTGATGATAAAGCTACGCGATGGCCGACGTGAGACTAACAACAAAATAATGAACACTAACTACTTAAAGGAGTATTTATTACAAAGCTTAATTATTACATTTTACCAAAAAGTAAAACTACAAAAAATCGTAAAGTCGATATTTTCTTTTTCTATTATTTTTAATAAATTGGGGATCGTTCTAATTTTTTTCGGCCACGCAGTTGTATAAAAATATTTAAACATATTTAAGAACTAGATAAAAATATTTTGTCAACTCCCCTTAATTAAATTTTATTATCATTTGAATGAAAGATATTTTTCTCAAATCATTAAATAAAAAATCGACCGTAGACAGGAAAAATGACATTACCCTCTTTTCCAAAATGGCTTTTCTTCGATAATCACAAAGTATATATACACTTTAATAAACAGACGTATGCTTCAAATGCCAAGTTAGTATCTAAATTTTACTTTTAAATCTAAAAAAAAGAATGTGGGGATTGAAATATGCAACCAGGACATTTTTTTTTTAATTTTAAAAAATTAATTTAATATTAACTGTTTTAGTCTGCGTGGCGTTTTTTCTGTTTTCTTCAAAATTTATTCTGTGTAAGTGACGTTCCTTTTCCTATCTAGATTCGATACTATCTTTCACTTATTACTAAATTGAATAAAAATTGTGGCATAATATAATGAATATTTCACATCTTTTAGTGTATATGGTTTTTTATCCTATCAAATTATTCATCGATATCTAATAACACACTTTAAGAAAAGAGTGAGAGTCTACTGATAATATATTATTATTATTATAATTAAACATTTTAATATTCCCAGTATTATACTTGATATGCTACCATATTACAAGTGAAATCTTATAGTTTTATTGACAAATTATTTGTAAAAAAGCAGTACCACATAAAAAAGATTGATATAAAATGAATGAGATGTATTTAAATTACTCTTTTTTAATCTATATTATTAAATCAAATTCCCTATTTTTTATGTAAAGATTAAAAAACAGTAGTTAATTTTATAGTAATATAAAAAAAGTACATGTAATCTGACGCGGTAAAAGTGTCTAAGGATAGCTTTTTCTTCTTCTGTTAAATATGTGTCGTGTGGTATATGCGGTATTGCTTTGTTGTGAGCGATATATTTACATATTAAATATGTGCATATGGGCAGAAATACGAAGAGTGAATATATCTAATAATTTTGACTTTATTCAGTAACATCAGAAAATCGCACAACTGTTCGTAAAATGTATAAAAATCCATTACATTATGGAATATAATAAAATAAAGATAGTTAATTTTTTAAAAAACTTATTTTTGTTTTATATTGCAGGTACATCACATGGTGGAAAGTTAAAGAATTCACTTCTCATATTTAAGGTAAGATAATATGAAATGTTAATTATTTTGAAAAGTTTTCATTTGAATTAAGTTAAATAGATTTTTTCAATATGGATGATAACGGTAAGATATATTTTGAATTTGGTATATCAATTCCAACATTGGGGTAGGTTTAGGAAATAAAACAAAGGTAATAATATATTACCAATGTATTAAATTTATTCTGTAGTCCTCTATGTTTAAGTATACTGTATAATGTTACCAATTAATGAGATTGCTTATAATGATATAAGTTTGAAGAGAATAAATCGAGTAAATTACACTACGCATGAAAAATGCATGTCTCAAAAATCTATCCGCCCTCACCCTCGATGGGCGGTTACAAAGATACATCTATGGCAACCATAAAAAATATTCCCATAAAATTGGCTGACACTCGCTTCGAAGTGTAGCATCGGCACACGAACCCGCTTTACGAGAATGTTTCCCATAAAAATCTTTATTGAATACATGTCATTCCTTCCCGACCAATTTGTTTTACGGTGTCACGTAAAGCGAATGCTTTGGAAAAGTAAATACTTTGAGCGATAGATTTATTAACCCCCATAACTTTTCGATCACCCTGTTAAGATGTTGTGTGACGTCACACCGTGGTTGGGGACGCGGCTCATATTAATTTAAAAGATCAGGCTGAAGTTTGTTTAAAGTCGAGCCTTATTTTTCAGACATCTTATCTTGTACGGCTTTAACTAAAAGCTTTCTAATTTTGAATCTTTGAGAACGAGCTTTGAAAGTACTAGCTGCGTAAGTACGTCAAAGCAGTAAAACTATTTTCAACTCTAAACTTTTTCGTATTGACCATGAATTTTTGGATGTTTTTGCGCGCAACATTTCAGTATTTTTCTTGACAGATATCATGTACTAGTCGTTATGAAGAACGACGTCTTACGATATTTCTAGTAAACCTTTTCTAATTTTCAAATAGGTAGATTTTCATTTCTAACTGCTTGCGTTGTGAAATTTAAAAATAGTTCTACCATAGTAATATCACAATTTTTAATTCTTTGAAACTTTAATCCGTTCGAAAATTATTTAAGCACGAGAAAAACCACTGAGTAATAAGTTTTTTTCGAAAAAAATCCGCTTTATCTCTAAGAATACCAAGTATATAAAATAACTCAGTTGATAGACGTCGTAAGGGTTTTGTTACCCATTAGGTCAGTATATTTATCAAATGCGTGAATAAATAAACAGAGAATGACAACACATAAAGAGTTGGCCTACTTAACATTTATTGTATTTATACTTTCAGCCTAGCTGAAAATTTGACCACACGTTATTATGTATTGCATTAATATACAGCTTTAATGAAAAATAGCAGTTTTTTATTATTATTGCATCGGATTTAAGGTTTTTTTTAGCAATTGGGTATATTTGGGAAAATATATATATATTGAAAATGGATACGTCCCACAATTAAAACTTAACTATTCATTAATATTGTTTACGCTTGTATTTATCACAAAACATAGATAAAGAATCTAGCTTCAATTGATTGATGACTTCGCTTATGCTCGTAACTTGTAGTAATAAATTTTTATTACCTATTTTCGTTACAGTAATATAAAATAAAACAATAGAATATCTACGTTTTGAGGATTTGTTGTTCACATATCAGATGTCGGTTTTATTGAAGTTTGACTTTAAATAAGGTTTGTGTTAGATTGTAAGAGAAAAAATATTTATCACAGTCAATGATTTTAATATCAATATATTATTAATGATTTCACGATAAAAATTAATTAATCAATTGAAAGTATTTGTTTTTAACAAACATTTTTCCAAGAATCTTTCTAAGATTTTTTTATATTTGTATAATATATGTAAATAAAGGTATACTGGTAAAAAAGAGTTTACTTACTTGCATGAAAAATATATTGGTTTTCCAGTTCTAGACATAATAGAAATCGAGAATTTTCTCAGCAATTCTTCAAACGGTATAGACATATCAATCTTATATATCCAGCAACGCCTATTATCTGTTCTTTGTATGATACTGATGTAGTGTTTTTCAATAGCTAAAATGATAGCATTCATCGCATCACATGATTTCTTCATCCTAAGTGAAAATATGGATAAATTTATTCATTAACTTTGGGATTTAAAGTATTATATTTGCAGCCACAAAAATGATATGCTTATTTCAAGGTTTGGACAAAAATATTTTTATAATATATGTTTTTGGAACTTCCTTTAAATCGCAATATTTTCACTTTGTAAAGATCTATTTGAACCACTCCGAGTGTGAAGTGATTTTTGTAAAATGATTTCTCATAATAAAGTGCCATATAATTGTATAATATGTACTTGCTTTATTTATTCATTATTTCTAATGTCAAAAGTTGTGATGTGATCGAGTTATTTAAAAATTAAGAATGATCGAAATTAATGAAATAATTTAAAGGGTTAAAAAGGTGTAGTAAATATAAAATAATTATCCTACTACAGATATCTAAATATTTGGCTATATATGTTGATACGTTTCGGATTAAATGGTGATGAAAATTAATTATTGAACGCTACAATTATTTTTATTTTTGGTAGATTACAGTTGAACATTTATTTATAACGAATTCCAGATAAACAAAATTCAAATAATAACAAATCTTTAATGTCGAATCAAATGAAGGTTTATAATACATTGGTTCAATCCTATTGTATGCAAGTGGAGAAGTACTTACTTATACGTCGTGTCATTGATATTATTAGTTGATGAACCAACCACCACGGTAATCTAAAAATATCTCAATATTCATGACTTATAAAGAATTAATATTTTTGACTGATGGTTTTTGTTTGATTGATTGATTTTAAATTCTAAATTATTTGAAACTGGTAAATCACATATAATCGTATATCACATACTAGCTCTAATTATATTTTCGCTCACTGACCAGATATAATGGAGCCTGAAGATGCTGAAAGGCGAAACCCGGGTCGCTAACAGAGATCTCATATATGGAAGTTTACCAGTTTTAAATAATTTTGAACTTATAAAGAAATCTTTCTTATTGTTTTACGAACATTGATATATATCAGTAATACACCTGTTAAATTTTATATTAAATGATTGAATAAATAGACCTATTCTTCAACTAAAATGTATAATATTATGTTCATGAACAGGTGGACTGATTTTTCGTCTTTTGGTCTTAAGTGTGAGAAAATCGACACGCGGCGTTCATTTGAAAGCGAATCCATGTAGCGATTTGTAGCAGCAATTAGAGATGTTGGCCGTGCCGATCGAGCGTGTATGTCTCCAGAAACTCTTGTCTAATTGGACATTAGGGTGGCAATCCCTACATCATATTACTATACCGGTTACAAGGATACTAGACGCGTATAGCCTATGTAAAACAAGCTATTTTATTATTTAATGGACTCTTGATTAGACAAATAAATTTTCCTACATTTTTATAATTAAATTAAAAAATATATTTTAATACTATATTTATTTGACCACTACAATTATATTATATTGACAGCTTGAAAGCTGAATATACGAGTCTTTTGTCAAATGTTTCTTTTCAATGTGAAATATCTGGGTTATAGTTTAATTTGCTTATGAGTATTAACGAAAGGTATATAATTTATATTTTTGCACTTTGGCCACGATGCAAAATTCGGAAAAAATCGCTAAAATATGAGTAATTGATAGCATAACAGTTAAATAATAAACACAATTAGAGTTCTACAGTTATTTTATTGTTGATAAGTGTTTCGATTTTCACACCGTTACAATTATTATAACAATGTGATACCTACTTAATTCTATGAAACTCGATAATTGACTATCGTAATATACGTAATTGATTAAATTGCGGTATAAATGTTTAGTATAAATATTCAGCTGACGTTAAATGGAGCTTGTTGAAATAAACACTAATTGCTCTTACTAATAATACTAAAGTATATTTTGAGGAAGAAGTGCTCAATTTAAGACTAAAGTATATTTTGTTAGGTAATATATAAATGCGCTTTATTTATTTTTGTCATTTTATCCGATTTATTATATTAAAGTTTGTGTAACATATATTTATATAAAACTGAAATGAAATATGGTTTGTTACAGAAGTATGTAAACGATATCTAGATTCTATTTATTTTTTAATTTTTCGTTTTTTTTAATTTTAGTTATATCCCTATAAAAATTTCTATAAGCGTATTAATTAATTATTTCTTTCAATCTTCCGATACTCGAAAAAGACTAGCAGTTTGTGGCAACAGATAAAATTCTATCGGCGTATAGTTTTGTATACGGATTTTTTGTGAATATTTAGTGATAAAACGGGTGAATAACAAGGTTTGCAAGGAGTATATAGGATCTACTAAGTAAATGATATAATAGAAATAATCTAAGAAAGTATGTTAGACTGAAAACTGCTGACGAAGTTTGTACTGACACAAACATATAAAAGCAATTAGCCAACAAAGCAGCATGTCTTTTTTAATGTGTTATTGAAATGACATCGAGGATATAAAAAAACTCTTTGATATTATTTTTTTAGCCAATAAATAACATTTCGAATCTGACAACGCTTAATTATGTCTTTGTGATTGTGTAATTTAGACAACAGAGAGAAAGCGTCGATCTGCGTAGGCGTTCGTATACAAGAAACCAAATGGAATTCCTCAAATATAATTATTATTTTCGAATAATTTTGTCGGATATCATTTTGAGATAAATTCTATTCAACAAATTAATGAAGCGTTTAATATGTGCCTAATGATGCAAAGGAAAACCGATCCATAATAAGCGTGAAGTTTATTTAGTTAGTTATTTTAATGATAAAAGGTTAGGGCAAGATTATTCATCAGATAGTTGAAATAACACTAGTTACGGGGAATGATGGATCAATATTTCGTGATCTACTTATATAAGTAATTTAAATTGAAAGCTTTTCATTGATTGTTATTGGCATAATTCAGATAGACTTTCAAAGGTTGTCTTATATTAATACATATATTAATTTATGTGTCTTAAATTTTACTAATAAAATATCCTGTAAGAAAAATATTTATTTTTACATGCTGAAATATTACAAATTGATACTTTAATGCATTCAAAACACGTCACAAATATGATAATAGCAAAATTATTGTTATGAATATTTTGATATAGTATTTAAATAACGATTATTTTGATACAAATTAATTAATCACTATTATTATATCGACTTATATTCAGACTATTTGAGAGGATTTTTTAAAGCCAGAATAAGTTGGACAGTTGCGTAACTTCTTGTGAAAAAATCTTTTATGCTCAGTCATCGATTAATCGAAAGCAAAAACACCATTTTCCATGAAAGTTATAACGTGAAAAGACAAAAAGATCAAAACTTATTAGGTTTTCTCATATCTTACTCTAAATGTGGGAGCTTAAATGAACTGTAAATATTACATAAGATGAATAAATTTTACCACTTTCGCTCCGGAGTTGACACATTTGGATCTAAATAGTGTGAGTGGAGTGGAGTATATGGATCTCCAAAATCTGAAGACATGTCTTGAAGATTGTTTTTCGCGAGAATTGGTTGCCAGATATTTGATCAACCTGATGGGTACCTAGTGCTGCATTTTTTTGATTTTTCTAGTAATCGTATTCTTTTTGCCTGGATGAAAAGCACGTACGCTAACCTTTCAGCTACAGGGGAGGCTATGAGACATGAAATGGTGCGAAAAAAATATATTTAAAATTATCAAAATCCAATAGATTTTGATTTTGACTCGCTTAATTGCACAATCTATTTTATGATACTCAATTTCTTAAGTGGCTTACACTCTGGATATCCATATGTTTTGCTTTTGGGGAGTATATGTAATAGTCATACAGTTATGTTATTTTTATTAGATGATAAATAAGAAACTTATTCAATATTCTCTTTAAAAACTAGGAGAGCATTTTATATAATATATCAATCAAATAATCACAATTCAACAACATAAACTTGAGCAATCGTTACATTTTAAATTAACATGGTTTTGGGTTTATTTGCCGTGAAAAGAAGAGTATTTTCGCCATATTGTTTTGTTAATAGCGACAATATTTATTACGTGGCTAAGATTCTTTGTATATTGGATAGTCGTATTACTGATTGACTGCGTTATTATTAAACTACATTATGATATTTATCGGCTATCAAAATGGAAGAAATTTTTAACAAGGTTGAAATGAAGAGTAATCAGAATAAATGATTCTCTTTGCAGTGCTAAAAAGTTATATTTACTTGAATGAGTTTTTTTTAAGTTGCATGTTACGCGACGTTTATACGTGACATAATGAAACTGGGCCTTATTTATTTCTTTTCGTTTTGGCACTCACTTGATAAAGATCTTGGCAAAGCTCTGATGTCAGTTTACATTTTTCAAACAATCTATATGAGAGATAAAGCTCGATGTCGTTTTTGTCATATAATTAGCTTCACAGCATGGCCCCAGGATGAATAACGTATGTTTTTATTTTAATGTAACACTTGAAGATTTTTTTTATCTCCCCTGGTCACAAAAAAATAATATTTAAAATTAAATGTGAACGAAATTTTCGAAAATATTATCTAGGACTGACGTACATATCATATAATAATTGCCACAGTCGAAATTATAAAAAAAAATCTTGGCAGGAATTGCGCTCGATATGACTCGTTACGATGACTTTGGATGATTCAAAATGTAATTATATTTTTATAATGCCATTAAACTAAAGTAATTTAATATTTTTAATTAATGCTACTGCTGTTTTGACTAGCCCATCCTACCATCAGTTGAAAATATCAAAATGAATGAATTCAATTGCACTAATAAAAGTTAAAATAGTATTATGATGATGAGACGTAGATAAATAAATTTGACAATCACATTATTATTATAACATCAATTTAAAAAAAAGTATTTTTTATCATTTTGCAATAGGTACGATTTTGCTATTTATATTATTTCATAAAATTAATTGTACTTATAGCCGGAAAAAGATATTATTGACCGTGAAAGCAGAAAACAAATACGAGAAGTATTTAATTATATTATAAAGTAATTAATGCATTGATTGGGCCATTCGATGAGCGAGAAGTGAGCCCACATTTTGGTCAAGTTCAAATACCAAAGCTGATTATGATTTTTTAGAATTCAAAAATACTGGATTGAATTTAAATTGGTTGCAATTGGGTGAGCAATTCTTGAAAAAAAATCAATATATATGTAAATAGGTCACATTGTAGTGGCACATACATTTTTTGGGTGTACATTTTCATTCTTTACTACATTTTTAGAGTGACATCGAAAAAAATAGCAATAAATGGTATCTTGGATCAATCTAAGTTGATAGTTGAACGTGACTGCTTGCTCATATGATATCGTGCATAAAAGTGAAAAATATGTTAGAAACGAGAAAAGTTTCAAGAATATCACGGTTTCCGGAAAACCACCGAGCGATTAAATCAATGTTTATTTTATATTCGAGTCATCCACCATTTACTGCGGGAACATCCTTCCTGTATAGTACGATTGAGTTAGCGAGTCAGCTTTCTTCGAGTGACTTGCGTTTGCTATTATATAACAGTAAAGGGCAGTTTGGTTTAATATTATAATTCCATACTCATTATTTTTGAGTAGTATAAAGAAATGTGTTTAAATTCACAAATATGAACATGATATTTAAAGGTATTTTATTGATTTGATACAATAAAATATATATATATCATAACAAAAAAATAATGTAGAGGTAATAAGAAATAAGCATACCAATTTATACAGACCACAATACATTCCAAAAGATTTGATACAGAAATACACGTCACACGACTGTATAATTAATACATTGATATCTTCCACCTGGGTGAGAGTTTATATGGATGGTATTATATACATTATTAAAATAGGGTCTGTCAAATTTACTCGGTAGACACTCTCTACCTACTTCTGTGTGTATATATATATTTTAATTCTTTCTTTGTTCTTTCCTATATTTTTAATATTTTTGCTACAATCATATGTATGTCGTGTCGTGAATGTATTCAACTGATAATTTTTAATGTTACAACGTGTATAAAATAAATAAATAAACTACATCTATTCGACGGAAGTATAGATCATTTTTTTTACTAAAATTCGTATAGGATTAAACTCATACTAAGGTAGTAAGTAGCTCAGTAAATTTTCATTGAATTCGTTTATCCTTATTTACCTAGTAGATTGATCCATGTTTTTACGATGAAAATTACATATACGAGTGTAGTAGTCCAAAGATGAATTAATATTTTACTTTGCGACAATAAAATATTACCTCAAAATATGATTGCAGATATATTTCAAAAATTTTCAGAATTGCAAGATTTTATTTGATTAATTTATTGAATTATTTTATTATCGCGGAATCACTGTATTAAGTTTACTGTAAGTAAGTATATTATTTCACGAGCCAACCTGGTCCGACAGCTGTGACCGTCTCTATTAATTATTTTAAGCGTGTCGAAAAAAAGTTTGGCTCGGTGACCGACTCTGATATTGCTCGTTTATTTTAGAGCATATTGCTTCTGTCACACCTCGCGTCTAGAGGTGGGGCAAATAAAATTATATGAAAAGCTATAAATATTAAATTTAATAAAACAAAACGTTTGGTAGCCATTTAATTCAGTTGTAATACATGGCTATTATAAATATGTAATTATTATATTATTTTGAAACCCACATAATACAAAGTATACCTTCATAATGTATTACACAACATGTATTACACTAAAAATATGGCGTTTATTCGTGACGCTAAGTTTACCTTTACATATATTTAGGACACACAATGACGTTAAGAGATATGTTTAACTTTTTATCTTTGGTTATATCTTTAAGAAATTTATCTTTTATACTACACGGTTCAAAATCTTCTGCTTTAAATTTTAGTGTGGTGGAATAAGTTCAGTTTGGATATATACCCCTCATATATGTGTCTCATAATATGTATGCTTACTCGTTGTTTATGTGCACGCCTAAAGATGGAAACAGAAGAAATCTGGATCACGACTAAATAAGTCAGGAGTTTACAAACCAGTTTTGTATAAAACAATAATAGTATGAACTGAATAAGTCTTTTTCAAATGCGACATGTTCACTAAATAAGTAAGTGAAGTTTTGTATTTTAATTATTGTGACAGATTCACAATTAAGGAAACATATTTAACTAAAATTTGATAATTCCCTATTTATTGAATGTTTCCAATATTAAATTGTGTTTTTATGATATAAATGCAGTCTACCAAATGTTGTTTTATGAAATTTAATAACACCACATAAGGAGCAAAATTAATGCTATTTTTTCAAAATATTGATAATTTAAAGTAAAAATTTGCTTGCCCCATTGTTGAAAATTTTGCGGGAGAGTGTAAAAACGAATTCTTGTGCATTCATTTTTTCAACTATTTAATTTTAAAAAATCCTTTAAGCGATTTATTTGTAGAGGCGTTTAAAATCGACAAAACTTTTGACAGTTCTGATTATGAAATAACGAAGTTATATTTTTTGCAGAGTAGGACTCAGAGCCCAATTTTTTCGATATATTTTAATGACTGAGTACAGAAATAAAATTAATACGGGACATACATATAGCATGATGCAGCAAGATGACATTATTACGTAATTTTAAGCTAAAAGTGGAGCTACTAAGCTTGGACTTCAAGCTATCAATATGTATGATTACACATGAAATCCTTAGCAATGAACGTGCTATTAAATGATAATCCGTTTCAATAGCAGAATATTAAAAAAAAGAGAGTTTTAAATGTTTAATAAATAATGTAATGTATATATAATATGTTGGAAATTATTGATCAATAGTGGATATGATAATCATAACACACAGCAATATTTTCGGTTAGATTAGAAAAGTGCAAACCTAGCCTAGTTTATTGTATATTAAATGTGAAGGATACGATATTCGGACAGCGCTAATATTATACGTGGTACACCTCGGGGAAGTAGAGGCGTCACGCTCCGTTTAATTTGCAAATGATGAATGAATTGACGTCAGACAAGCTTCCTACTTGTTTGAGAAGTTTATTTTTGACCCGCGGGCGCTGAGTGATTTATCAAAAGATTTTGAGATTGCCCCGAAATATTGTGATGTCTTGTTTTGTTCGCGATGAGACATTTTGGCCACACGCAATATTTTAAAAGATACTTTCAAAAGCTTCCCACGGCTGTTTTGTTATTTTGCAGGGAGTTTAAAGTTATTTACGTAATATACTGAAGACTTGATGTTAACAGTGGGTGCTTTTACGTCCACGTAAAATCTATTTTCATTATCTTGCATGTTTTAAAACTGTGTTAGTTTTCACCATTATGTAATGTCCTAAACGTTTTAAATATAAACATCCCATACTTATTATTTATAACTAACTGCAAACGTGTTCATAATTGTATTATTTACAAATAAAAGAATGTATGTTCTAAATCTGTTTGTATAGATTTAGTTGTGGTGAATTTTATCTATTGTTTATAATTATTTATGTTATTTTTATTTCAGACATTGTGGGGTAGAAAATGATTGGCCGTTTTATCAATAACTAATCAAATTTGTATACAATGTCAAAAGTTAATATTGGCATATATTTCATCAAAAAAATTAATTATATTATATTCATATTAAGTATGGACATAACTATTATGTGAAAAATAAATCGTAAAATACATGAAATAAATATGTACAAATTAGTACATGATACAATTAGATAGTAAATTAAGGTAAAGTCGTTATAGTCATATCAGATATATGTACATATACATTTTTTTGTTTAAATCCAGTAAACCCGATAATTTGAAAAGAAATATTACACAGATTCTGAATATCTCAAATGATGAAAGCGATGTCGAATTAAATGTGCGTAAACGGGTTCATTCGTCTATTGTCTGATAGTGAAATCTTTGTTACGATTTTTAAAATATTACATATTTTTTCAATAAAATGAAGACACAGACCAAAATGAATTTTATTTTTTAATATCCTTTGATGTTTATACAAGATAATCTAGCCACCATTATTTTTTATTTTAGTATACGATTTTACACGGTATTGCGTGGAACGTCATTATCGTGTAAAAAGAGAGTCTACATTTAAATTTTTTCGAAAAAATTTCAAGATGTAGATTGACATAAGTTGTGCAATAAAATTCAATAATTTGCTAATAAAAATATGTATATCTAACGGTTGATATTTTTTTGATAGTTTTAAGCCTGCTTGAAGGCATTTAAAACGCATTTGCAAACTCAAAAATCTATGAAAAAATAAGATGTTGGCATGTTGAACACCGATAGTTTTTCGGGTCGTTAAATTTAAAGTTGTTGAATTAAAGATAATATGTATTCATTCATTCAGAATACGATGATTTTTTTTTTTTTGTCATGGATGGTTGCCTTTTTTAAAAGTTGATGGAATTGAACAGTAGCAGACAAAAACATAATAAGAAATACATACATATGTATACAATGCTGAAGACTTTGGTTTTCTAGCTAAGATTATTCAAAGACAATATGAAATCATTATTTTCTAGTATAAGTTAAGGTTTTGTAAATTTTCAAGTTTTTGTAGTGGTTTTTTTCTCGATCTTGTCTGCGTAGACAAAGAAGCTTTTTTATCTAACCAAAAACTTCTGCGTATTGAAATTGTTGAGAACTTTATATTTCGATATATTTAAATTTATATAGTAGCTTTATATGGCGATAAACATTAAAGTCAGTAACCAAAACTATTTGTGAGTCTCAAGATACGACTGAGATCACCGACAAAATCTCGAATGCGTCTCAAGTACAAACAAACTTTGGCTCAGCCGAGTTGTCAAATGAGTTGCCCGTCCCAGTTTACCTACCAGTCCAATAAATATGCACCCGCTCGTCCGACGAATTAGATGAGGATCGGTCATTTGAACAATTGCCTCGCTCCCTGCCAAATCGTAAATCCATTGGCGGCACATCAGCATCGTTGATAAATTTAAAAATTCACAAAAAATATTAAAAAAAAACTAATTATCGCCGTTGACTAAACGTATGTAAGCTATACACATATTGTAGCTGTCACCATACAATTTATATCTGTACCCATTAAATATCATACTTAATAGTAGTGACTACATAAATAATACCACAAGTGGTTGATAAATATGTATATTTTTAGCACAAAAGCCTAAAAATGTTTTGATTTAGAATTTGACAAAAATATTTATGTCGGAATATGTTTTCATAAAATGTTAAGCTTTCATAGTCGCTATTTCCATAGCCACAGTCGATAGTTCTAAAATTGTGTCATTGTTGAAATAGATCTGTCAGATTCCATACATCCACAAATGCAAGACCGGATGCCCATTGGGTTGAGCAATTGTCTGGTGAACAATTTTAGTAAAAAATATTTGTCAAGACATGTCTTCACATTTTTTCTGTCTTATTTATTATTAATCGAATAGAATGTATTGCTGAATTCATGAAGTTTTGTTTTTAAATGCAAAATAGAGTAAAAAAAAATTTGTGTCAGATGTTTTCAGAGAATTTATTAAGTACGCCGAGTTCATCGATAATTAATACTCAATAATTGTGTGTAAATAATTCATAGT
>JAGVSQ010003591.1:0-21238 GCA_022683975.1 Rhyacophila evoluta
CGCTAACAGTGATCTCACATATGGAAGTTTACCAGTTTTAAATAATTTAGAATACGATATGAAATTAATTTGTAGGAATAATACTTCTCTATCTTGTAATGTATTAACTCCCATATAAAAGCCAACATTTTATAAAATATGATATTTCTGTAATGAAGATTTATAAAAAATCATAAATTACCTAAGTATGTAGTGATATTCATGTACAATTTAGTTAATTGGTGTTTTTTTTGGTTAATTAATTGGTAGTGTGAACGGAATTCGATTAAACCTTACTTCATAATGCAAACTTGTGTGACCATATTATTGGTAAATATATCTCTTGAGTCACAACTCTCACTAAAACGGCGTTTCGTGGAAATTGCTTTTTACGAATAAAAATAAATATAGATTATTCACCATAGGATACCCAAAGGAATAAACTTAACACAAAGACTCGTTTAATATGCGAGAAAAGTAAGAGATTAGAGAGATTTTTAAAATGAATGCTTCATAATACGACTGAGTTTTCTAAATGGCTGATTAAACCACGAACAAAATATGCGTTTGGAATAATAATGTAATTGCATAGTGGAAAATGTCTTACATATTAATATTACAGAGAGCCTAATTTTACGTTAATGATATTCGCTTATAATGGAGATTAAAAAATAACATAATATGTATATATTAGTCCTCCGAATACTGAAGGCATGAACATTTAAATCCCTCCTAAGAAGAAATTGTAAATGCGATATCATTAGAGAATGGTGAGAATTTTACTGTTGGACAAACTTTAAAATAAAAATGTCCAAAACCATATACAAGAAGCAACATTGGTGAAACGAAGGAACATGCGTCATATTTGCCCCATCATAATTTATGAGATAAAGAAGAAGACAACTGATCAGATGAAATGGCCGGAGAGAAACGTAAACAATGCTAACAAGAAAAGCTGTTCAAATATGAAAATTTAATAAATCATAAGATTTTAATTTTTTTTTAAATAATTAATAAATCAATATTTTTTCAGATATCACATAATTATCTGATCACTGCTATTTGGCCCGGGTACTTCGTAAACCATATTTATAATTGAGTCTTTTTGAAAATCAAAAAATAGCGTTATATACGTTCTTATCCATAGATTTAACCAGGATGTAGTGTTAGTATAAGATGAAATATTTATGATAAATGTCATGTCATGTGTATAATATTATGACTCACATGGATAGAAGGAATCTTATGATTATTATAATATTTATGTCTCGTGCCACGTCTAGCATAGCATATCAGTTAGTCTCGCTCTTCTTATCGTATTATTCTTCGAGGAAAAAATAAATGTACTATACTTTCAAATTTTATTGAATAAAAAAATAACCGAGCAAAAAGATACGTCTGTAGATACAAGAATCAGATACATTTACCTAACCTTATCTCAACTTTTTTGCATATTAGTAAAATAATTCATATAATTTACGCTAAAACATTTTTTTTCAAATCACGAGAATTGCCAGTTTAAAATAATCACTACATTCCCCTTGGCAGTTTGAAAGAGTTTAAATTGATTTCCCGCGTTTACCTCGGCGAGTTTTCCAAATTTGAATTTGAATAGGAAGCTAATGGAATATTTAAAATATTTTCACATATTGTTCGATGGAGCGAAATTTAAACTTCGAATGTGAATTCCAAATACGTAAAAGCATTTTTTTTTCAAATTAAAAAAACAATATTGCTTCGGAACGTTTTCATTTTTGGCGTTACAAAGTGTAGTATATTATGGGATCCATATAATTTGATGGTGTTGTTCGAGATAATGGATTTTCTTTAAACGGCCAGCCGCTGGATCGAAAGACATGTGTGTATTTACGATAGCCTATTGAGATTTTAGAGGGTTGGACGTGAACACTCTTAAATAATGTAAATAAATATCAGAAGGATATCGGTAGATACGGAAAGGTTCGCAATCTCTAAATAATCACCAGCTCGTGTTTCAAGAAAGTGGTCTAAGTAAAGCGGACAATGTCTCCCTCACGATTCTGAATAAACACCGTCATTGGCAGGACAATATTGTCACACTAATGGGGTAAAACTCTGTGGCTTTCTTAAATTTTAAGAGAATCTTACGACAATTCTTTTGGCATGACGAAAATAACTAGTATCAGTGTGGCCACAAAATATATATAAATATTTAGAATACAAACTATATTTGCATGCAAGTTATTTTTATATAATAATAAACAACTCTTGTCAATTGTCTCCCCGGTTAACGTAGTTGGTAGCGTACGCGCCTAGCAATCCAAGGAATGCGGGCTCGATTCCCTGGATTCTGGTCGTATTTTTTAAAAAAAATCTGAAAATGCAGGACTTGGATGCTTATTGGCTTGAGTAATTGTCTGACAAACGATTCTCGTAAAAAATAGCTTGTCAGGACGGTCTTCACGTTGCGGAGATCCATATATTCCACTTTTGGAGTGGATTTTTTCACACTGTGTGGATCCATATGCTCTACTTTGGTAGCGAACTTGGTTAAAAAAAAAGCGATTCAGATTTACTCAGTTTGAAAGGGTCACAAATATTCCTAGAAAAACTTTCCAACAATCATCTTTCCGTACAATGACAGCTGATAAATATATTTACAAATGTATTATTATATTTATCATTCTCGCTTGTATTAATTTGGCAATGAATTTATTATTAAATAAAGAAGACGAAGAATGTTTTTTTCACTCGTTCAATTTTTGAATTCGGAGATGCTGACATAACCTGCCAAGATACGACAATAATGCTTCCCGACAAGACAAATTAAAACTAATAATGTTATAAAAACATAACATCTCTTATATTCAGCTTAAAAACATTGTCAATATTGAGTTCTAACTTTAATGTTGCCATACGCATTTTTATAGCGCACATGTCAGTAATATTTTTTCTTCTTTACGTATAAATCACATCTTTATAAAAAAAACACACAATTTCCCTAGAGTGGTAGGTGAGTTACGTTACAATTTTTGCAAAATTTTATGATAAAATAATGGCCAGACATATTCTTAGGATTATGATTTATCCAAGTATTTCTGGAGTAATATATTAAAACTGTATCCTTACGGTAAACATTTATGGACGCGACTGAATCGTCTATTCCTTCTTACCTCCGGCAAAAAGCTCTCGAAGAACAGTAAAACTCGTTAATCGTAAGATATAGCACTTGTAATTTGTATGGAAATGTTCTGGCTCGTATGAAGAATCCCATATGGACATAGCTGCTTATTACAAAATGCACACTCACGTATGGAAATAAGAACTTAAGAAGAATAAAGCGGCGACGACTGTTTGTAACAAAGACATAAAGCTGGTAATCACGACAAACATAAGAAGAAAATAAATATCACGGTTTTAACCGATGTCGATTTATCAGGCTATTTGAATTGCATACCTAATACAGATGAGACATTCGTTATCTACCGCTTTTTATATTAGTAACACCATCCATGAATTTGTCAATTTATCGTTTATGGAAAATCAACTTTTCGCCAAGGATATAAGCTTCCTTAATGTGAAGATGTATCCAACAAATAATGTATCTTAGATTATATTATAATAATGATTGATTATTGCCCATTCCTTTATTCCCAGTCCATAAGGCAGATGTCCTACGTTAAATGCAGACAACACTTATTAATAATTTGTAAGCGAAATAATTGCTGAGTAATTGAATTTCTTCTATAAATGGTTCAACTGAGACTGTGGGGTTAAAAAAACTATTGTAATCATAACTCATTTCACGCAATTTAAAATCAGAGCGAATAACTATGTGAAATTATAATTTGTAATTATTAATTTTAGCAGCAGCAGGTTTCAAACTAAATCCGAAAAAAAATCATACAGAATTCCAAGTGGATGGGATTTGTTTCTTAGAGGATCCTCAATAACACATGAAGGCATAAAATGTATGACATATTATTAATTTTGTAGCGACATCATCCTTAATTCTAACCTATAGAAATATCTAATTTTAGTACAATTTTTAGATTTAGAGTTCTTTATAATCATACACTATATTTTAGAAAATACAAATTCGCTCACTGCCCACATAAAATGTAGCCTGAGGATGCCGAAAGGCGAAACCCGGGTCGCTAACAGTGATCTCACATATGGAAGTTTACCAGTTTTAAATTATTGAAAAATGCTATTATGCTCTTTCTATAAGTATCATAATTTGTTAAGAAATGAAAGATTATTTATATTGCTGTTCACATAGACACATAAAATGTCAGATAAATTAGTCCTATGCGTTAAACTTTTATCTCAAGTGCTCCCTTGACTCCGAAATACGAGCAGCTACATGTGGTATTGTTATAGACATTCTTACCAATTTGGAATAACTATTCAGGTTATTCTGTTCGTTGTTTTGAGATAAAAGAGGATTGTTTACGAATCCGCATGTCCAATTCGATTGATTTTATGATGTTAGTTGAATTGATGAAAGTGAAAACTTATAGTGTTCAAAACGTGTGTGCATAAAAAAATTACTCACGTATGAAATAATTAATTATCACTGTAGTTATATCAACCATATAAATAGATTATTTACAATTTGTTAATATGCACAAACTACAATTTCACAAGTCTCAGTATTTCAAAACATCCTCAATGGCTGCTCTATTTAGAGAATTTGATAGAATAATAAATTGCTTTTCCTCAAATTCACCTATGATAAATCAGTCTCCATAAATCCTCGACTCAACTATTTTCGTTACCAACAATTTGTTTAATGACCGAGCTTTGGTCATCTTTATTTGCCACTTGAGACAGGATTAAGGAAGAAGTCGGAATAACTGAACGTTAAACGAAAAATGACGCACCGTTCGTTAGATTACTCATCTTCGAGATATTTCAATTTATTTGTCTTCCGCGAGATGAAAGAAAGGTAAGCAAGTGTTTTCTTAGTAACCTGAGAAAAGTCGTATACATATATGGAGGCAAGTTGCTATTTCTTGAGTGCACTTTGTTTTCGCCAATCATATAAAGAAAGCAATAATGAAATTCTCGAATGTAATAAAAGCCTAAAATTATAACGAAATTCGCAGTGGCAAGAAGCATTTTCCAGTCGTTTTTAATTTAACTGACATTACATAGATACAATTTTACTTGACTAAAAAATATCTCTTAATACACTTAATTTAAGCACGTCTTATAAACGTGTCTGAAAATGCAAAAATGAACAAATAATACAAGAGATTGCAAAAAATACAACTATGCTTTACAAAGTGACTTAAATAAAAAAATCAAGATACGTGTTCTTGCAAGATTGGCGACGGTCTATTGTTTAATAGACATAATTTCAAACAGTTTTTATTAATATAATATTATACAATTACAAATATTATCTATTAATACTTATCCTGCATATGTTTAATATTTTTAAAATTTACAAAATTATTAGCAGTTGTTTTTCTACACAACACAGTAACAGTAATTACTTCCCCGGTAGTCGAGAGGTTAACGTGCATACTTCGGAACTGGAGATTGAGAGTTGGAGCTGCTGGACTTTTAGAAATACAAAGATGCAGACCTAGATGTCTAATGGGTTGAATCAGTCAACTCTCGTGAAGATAAACTATCTAAAACATAAGTTTTGAAATGCGGAAATTCATACACTCCATTTCTGGACTGACCATCTTCACACTGTACTTGAGATTCATATGTCCCACTTTCGGAGCGGACATGGCATAAAAAATAAGCAGTTCACGAATATGTGGTTTGTAAAAATTTCGCAATCAACATCTATCACTAGATCGAAGCTAGCTGACCGCATTAATAATTCATCGTATGCGGGTTCAAATTCTGTATTTGGCTAAAGCGTATGTAGTTTTTATGAGTGTGCATTATATTATATTTAGGTCGATGCTATAAGGTTGAGAAATTAAGCAGAAAACAATCAAATTTCGTACTTTTTGTTACACGATTAGTCCACACTGCGGTAGTCTTTATTGCTTGAAGTAGTAATTATAGTTTATCTTTATGTGACAAAAAAATAGGCAATATTAACTGATGAATTTTGAAAATTATATGTAGAATCAAAAGCACTTGTCAATTGGTATAAATTTAACCCTGAATAAAAGTTATAATTATCGAAACTCAAACCAGATCCAACGTTAGATATACTGTATGTAGATTACTAGAGTATAGTAGAATATACTAGACGTCATAGACTAAAGTATGAACTTGTATCGTGTACCATAGACTAAAGAGGATATTGAGTATAAAGTATAAACTATTTGTAGAAATACAAAGTTAATAAGACACGAATGGAGAAATTTATTGTTGTTAAAAAACTCTCGCTGGAATTTGTCTCTTTTGAAAATAACGAAGACGTTGATCTTAAAATTTCATAACAATGTAACAGACAAAATCAAATACCGTGGATTTACATACGTAATAATAGTTGCATGGAAATGAAATAAGTCGTGAAAGAATAAAACATTGCCTCTGAATATATTACTTACACGATTTTTAAACAATACCCGTGACAATTTCAATTAACATTTGACGGATTACATACTCTTGCGACCAACACGACGAAACATTGTATTGTTGAATAACGTTTATGAATTTTTGTTTTGTTGGTAATAATTTTTTTTTGATTTCGATAAATTGAAACGCTTAGTCTTCATTTTTTAATACCAATAGAAGTTTTTTTAACAACATTCTTGCCACATTAAAAACTGGTGTTGATTTTCCAATAAAATTATAGTAAATTTAAACTATATGGGTTATTAGTTTAGTATTATCAAAAAAATACCAAATATCATATATTTAACGTTTTTTTCATCTTTTTGGTTGGTTTAATATTTATATTGATGCCAAATTACGATGCAGTGTTTTAGCAATATAAATTTTGATTTTCAGTATAATCAACCTATTTTTAACAAAATATATTTTTTGAAATGGTTAATTGAAACAAGGTTTAATATTTCATACATACAATTACAATTGTTTTATTAAATACTTCTGCCTTTTGTACATAAATAAATAAATTTAATTATTGACAGACAATATAACAAACAACTCAAATCGTTAAATTTAACAACGCTTTTGAAAGCACGACAAACCATTAAAATACGAATGCGCGTTCTTTTGTAAGATAAACACAACATATTAATATGTACTGGAACATAATAAGATAATTTCGAAATAACCTGAGAAACCATAAAGTTTACGAGATGTTTTTGCAAAGTTTAATACCTCTATAAAACAGATATGGATGTAAAATAAACTATGTTCAATGGCAACACTTCAGTTTACATTTTCCAACCAGATCACTGTTTTAAAATTGGAACACTTTCTTTAAAATCGACCACAAAATTCACACTTTGTTATTATCAGGACGATTAGAAAGTAAACATAAACAAAAGCTCGCGCAAGATGGCGCGCGCACCAGAAGTTCGAACAGATAGACACGCGGCACGCGACTGCCGGTTTCCACTCGCTCCTGCAATATTATTGAGGGGTTATCCATCTCAGTGGTTTCAGCACTATATTATTACAAATACTACTGGAAACGATCTCGTTAGTTTTATATTGACGACGTTATGGATGGCAAATGCTATGCTAAATGAAGTTCCATTCGAGTAAGGTGATTAGGCTATATGTATATTCAATTCCTTAAATTTAATCTCACTAATAAACTCAATAAGATTTTTACTATAAATTTAACAATTAAAAAGAACACACAAGTTACTCGATAGTGACTCCACAGATAACCATTTGTTTGTGAAGTTATTAAATGTATACATTCAATTCTTCACGATATACGAAATAACTTAAATAAAAATTAAATGAAATGAACAGTAAATTAGAAGTGATGAATCAACATTTACAGTGCGACAATATGTTGTTAGCCATTAGCTAAATACCTTGGGCAAATAGCACGTTTTTAAATTTATTTTTTTATTTTTTATACCATGTTCTCTCCAAAGGTGGAGCATATAGATCTACAAAGTGTGAAGATATCCATTTTAAGGATGATTATATGGATCTCCGTAATGTGAAAACGTCTTGACGGATTATTTTTCACCAGAATCTTTTGTCAGACAATTGCTCAACCCAATGGGCGTCCAAGTCTTGAAGAAGCCAAGAATCGAATAGGTACATACAACAATATTTATAGTTTGTTGAGAGTTATGAAATCCGATCTAAAATGAAGGGGCAGTGCGGTTCGAAATCTAATATTATAATACGAAAAGACAATCAAAACCGAATAATGGTATTAAAATAGCAATGGTTTGAGAATTGATTTAGA
Source organism: Rhyacophila evoluta (assembly GCA_022683975.1). Taxonomy (NCBI): domain Eukaryota; kingdom Metazoa; phylum Arthropoda; class Insecta; order Trichoptera; family Rhyacophilidae; genus Rhyacophila; species Rhyacophila evoluta. Next base: position 8,285 of record JAGVSQ010003591.1, read on the forward strand.
GATAATTAACTATTTGTTCATAATGCTGCATTAGTTTAGCTTATTCGTCGTAAAAGTTTGATTGTTGATACTACATTCTGAATAAAATATTGAACTCAGGAATGAAGTCGTGAATTGACAAAACCGATAAATATGTAGAACTCTTTAATAAATTATCATCAATATTTATGTCACTGCAATTAATTTCTTGTAATGTTCAATCTGCTGTCACGAATGACCTGTGGGATCGAACCATACATTGAGAGCCATTAATCCATCCCATGATGAAAGGAGAAAGAGTCGCGGCCGTGAAGTGTTGGCAGAGGGGGAGGTTTGGTGAGGGAAGGAGGGAAAAGAGATTCGGGAGGGGAACGTGTGTGCATTGTGTGCAAGCTGCACGCGGTGGGTATTACATTAATAGATTACGACGGTTGAAACAACAAAACTAGAGGGGTTAGAAATATTACAGAAAACTATAAACTTCATACTTATATTCAAATAGACCGGATACATATAACCTTTTATAGCGTATGTTATAGCACACATAATATGAGTAAATAAAATCAGTCACAAAAATGCATATACCTATTTGTAAATGATAGACCACAACGTATCTTATCAGATATTTTTGCGTAGATTTCTTGCTTATACATTTATCTAACCCATTGTATATGTCTACCATACAACTTTAGTGAGTGGTAATTAACTATAATTATATTTATTGAATATAAATTTTATATTATATACATATATACAATGAATTATAGCTAATTTTGTGTACTGATAGTATATAAAAGATAATAACAAACTCAGAAAAGGTTAACAATCTGTACTATTTTTCGTAAATAAAAGAATTTAAGGATGTTGCTGTATAGCTCAAGAAGCTCTCTATCTTACAGCTCTATCGTTCTATAGTATAAATACTCAGCTGGATTGTAAGTTATAAATTAAATAATAAGTTTTTTACAATCAGCTTTGCGGAAATATTGTCCATTATAATCAATTATGTTTTTTTACAAATTTAATTAAACGGGTAGATTGATTACTTTCTTTAGGGATAAGGAGAAGTTATAAAATTTTAATATCCATATCGATCGATTAGGATGCGTTTGACGTATGTCTACGCATTGTGTTGGCACTGAATATAAAAATCGGAATCATTTGTATTCTTTCGTTGAGCAGTCAGATTTGATACTCGCGAAAAAAGCTTTCCATTTGATATGCACCCTCAAGTCGGTCATACGAATGATTTTGAGAAGCGTGCTTCGAGCAAAGGGAGACCGATCCTGACAAAAACGACCAAAATCAACAAACCTGGCACCAAATAATAAATCTTATTCACGGAGTCATAATGTCTAAAATTAAACACGCGTGCTGTTGCCCTTGCGTCGAAGGAATCGGTTTTTAGTACCTTTCAGTTTAAAATATAATATTGGGGAGAGTACTTAGTTAATTCACGAAAGGTGAGAGTTACATCATCTTGTCAATATTACAATTAGGATATACTTTATGCAATAGTTTACTAAGTGTTATTATAAAAATAAAAGAATCATGTTACATAATATTATAATTACTAAATTTAAGCTCATTCACACTAAGACTAATTCAGACTAGGCCGTCTTTGAATTTTGTAATTTGATAACAATTATTGTTCGAGTAGAAGAATTCGTATTTTCATTTTGTATTGTAATATAATTATGTATATTTTAATAATAGCGTAGAATGATTCAATAACGTACAATTATATGGTCATTGTAATCAATGTCTATTGATTTTATCAGTATTTAAAAAATACTTTTATTATTAATTTCGTCGACAAGATATTTGAAAATAATGAATGCGTGACGCATACAAAATAAAGTTCTAATACAATTTTTTTTAATTATAAATATTATAATACTTTCTCTGAAATGTATACATTTAACATCATTATACATTTATTTAAATAAAGCTATCAAGCAGTCATGGTGAACTTGAAGAAAGCTGACTGTCTTAGAAAAAAAATATACACAAATGAACGTAAAAAACTAAAAAACATTTCCAATACATGATGTGTACGTCTATAACATAGGTTAATTCAATATATTTTCTTTTGCACTTATACACAAATAATTCTCATTTCGTTTGTCAACTTCACGTTACAATAATGATTCAAGTTCTAAATTTAATAATGCTTTGGCGCCGTTGCACATTTAACCGAGGACAGTGTAATATCATGCAGTAAGTATTCGATAAGACCAAAGATGTGAATAACATCATTTACTTTGCGCAATGTTGGTTGTCACTGATCTATTGTTTCCTTACTTCCGGCGGTAATATATTGACAATAGTTCTGCGTCACTGTTATTAACATATTTATTTTGGGCACAAAATTTTATAAACGGCTTTCAATAATAATTACGATCGATAAAAATGTGGTTACATATTATATTTTAAAACTGCTAATATAATATAATCATACTATGCTATACTGTTAAATGCAATGGTTCGGTTCGAAAGGAAAGCATATGGATCTGCACAGTGCGAAGATGTCCAGTCCAGAAATGGATTTCCCCATCGACATTATTTAGTAAACAAAAACTGTAAAAAAATTAAGGCGTTCAAAGAAATAGTATATACCGACTTCTCACACAGATAGGTTGAATGATATAGATAGGTTGTCATGGTATAAATTCCTGGTTGGAAAATATTCTTGTTAACAATTATGAACTTGATATACTAAAAGTGGTTTGAAGTTTTCTTTCAATGATAGGAAAAATAAAGGTTTTTTTGACAATATACTAGGATAAGATCATAAAGTAATGTATATTTGATAAAACATAATACAACAATAGGTTGATATATAAATGTATAATGATATATACTGGACTTCACATTAGAAGCGATTGGATAGGTCACAAAAAATAAAGTTGGAAAAGTAAATTACCTAATGGATCCATTTATGATTTTGTGAAAGCTTAAACTCATTTATTATTATTACTCTTTTGGTAGTATCGACGCATTATTAGTTTGTAAGTAGTACTACACTGGTAATTGCGGAAATGATATTAAATATAATATTAAATAATAAAAAATGGCTGATTTAGTGTATTTAATATAGTATCTTTCTACTAGTTAATTTTATTGTAAATAAAGTGTCGTTTTACAAGCGTATTTGTATAGATTTTTTCGTATTAAATGAGCAGATCATTGACTTTTCTCAACACCTATTTACCTACGTGTATATGTGAGCGATTCAATATTTTTGTAGTATCTGTTGAGTATAAACATGCAACTGTGTGATCTTGAATGCAGTTATTCTTCAAAGAATGCTTCCGTTTTAATTTAGGAGTCGACCAGCTTCCCAAATAATTACGTAAACAAATCAATGCCTGCAGTACACTACACTCACTTGTTTGTTTCAACTATCATAGAAGCACATATAACACAACGTGACTAAAAAATCTAACGCAATATTCACTTTTATCGCAAGTAACTTTATTAATTTTATAGATAACATAGCATTTTATAGATTATAAAATAAAATAATTTGTGCAGTAGAAAATTTATTCATATTTATTTCACTATTTTCGATTCGTTAATTAAAGGTTTTTTTACGACGTTCGCTCAGAATGTGAAGCATATGGATTTAATTATTATTTAAATAATGAAGATATTCTCTTCGAAAGTGGAGTATAAAGATTTACGCAATGCGAATATATGTCTTGACAAATTATTTGTCACAAGAATTATGTGTCAGACAATTGTTCAACCTAGTGGGCTGAATGCATTTTTGAATTTCTAAAAATCCGGCAGATGTAGGAATCGAACCCGCACTTCCCAGATATGACGCCCCAACGCTAACCTCTGATGCTACCTGTAGCTCTCATGAGAGCCTAGTTAAATGTTGATAAAATGCCAAAGAGGTTTCTTAATTTTCACCAACTAATTTTATTCAATATTTCTACACAAGTAATCCTCAATGTTGAATAAACAATAATATCTCTATTTACCTACTAAACATTAATCGCATGAATGTTTTAATTTTATAATATGCGAATATCACTTCGTAATACCAATCAATAATTACTTAAATATTACATTGTGTCAAAAATAAAAACACATAGGAATAATGAGACTATATGTGTAAAGTTATATTTGTGAATAAATATGTTACTATTTTTCGCAGAGTTAGTTGTCGTTTCAAAGTGAATAATTTTGAGCCATTCTGTAGTAAAAAGCCCTTCATGGCATTAGATGGCTGCAGTAGACAAATTTTTAATGTTATTTTTATTGGCTCTGTGACAGGCCAAAGAACTCTCCATTTGTCTATGACACTTGAAAATAATTATTTCAATCTGGTGGAAGAAAATAATTCAAAAGCGGCCGCCACAAAGTGGCCCACGAAACATTTACATATGTTATTACGTAATTTATCGATGGAACAATATTAAAAAGAATTCGGAGCTAAAGTTATGTAAAAAATAGTTTAAAATTCACCGAATTACCTCCAAAATGTTTGTTATTAATTATTTCGCTTATTGGGCGATAGATAAACATGACTGCGCCGTGATAATGTCCAGGTCGTGCATCGCACAAGGGCGCATAAAATGATAGGTGGCTTTTCATATACATATAAAAAAACGCCGGTATATTTTTCAGATATTTGAATAATTAAAACATGTGAACCAAAGGCTAGGACGTTTGAAAATTTTAAAGTAATAAATCAGTGTATATTCAAAATGATGATGGTTTAAAAAACTTTTTGCGCAAGGATATCTTTTACCCGTGACGTGCACCGGCAATAGACCGAGGTTATAATTTATTATAAACACACTGTAGTTTCTTTTCTGACTAGGCTACGTATATGAAGTTTTTGTAATCGAATTAATATTTCACATTAAATACTTTACGTACGTAGTACCATTAAATATAATATAATTAAAAGACTTTCCAAGTTCGTACTAAAGTAATCTATCATATATGTATTTAATAAAAGTTGAAATTACGCCAAGATATAAAGCGATAACTTTCGTTTCATAAAGTATTAACGAAGTATTTTTGAATTAATCCAAAGAACTACTTCGGAATTATAACTTTAGTGAAATATAATAACATTATTTGTCTTAAATACTACCTCAGTGATTTCTAAAAACTTATTCATTATATCATTATGAAGTATTTTGAAAGGCAAGATGTTTTCGGGAGTTTTATTTGAGTTTAAAAATAAGTTTACTTATATGTAAAGAATAAGCAAAATCAAAATGTTTCTAAAGCGAGATGAAAATGTTTCTGAAAACGGGATCACTTCATTTCCTCAATTAGGCAAATCTACAAATCAACCCTTTTCTCTGGCTGAGAGTGCTTATCTCGACACATTATTTAGCCCTATACTTTCATTTACAGAGACGAATTGTAACTTATTGTATTTTTGATTCATGAACAACATAATGCCAACAAAACTAACATAATAATTAAAACATTGCAGGCAAAATTAATCATTAACATCGCCGGCATTACAGCCCCACTAGGCGTTTTCACTATTTAAAGAAGCTACCACATATTTGTCTCCAGCGATTTTTATCCGGGTCTTCGTCCCAAGAAAACCATGAATACTTCTACATATTGTATTTGCCTTAGCTCAATACTTCTACTTCTCCGTTGAACTTGGCTATTCTCGAAAAGCTTTGCTAAGCAGAAATTTTCAATTTTGCAAGATGTTTTACTGGAAGTATTTAATTTAGTGTATATGGTATCCTAAAATGAAGCATATGAATCTACAAGCGGGATGATGTCTACTTTAGGAATGCAGTAGATATATCTCCGTAATATGAAAACATGTCTTGAGACTCATTAGGTATTCGTTTGTGTGTTTGATTATTAGTAAATTTGGTAGCTGAGGAAGTCGCATCTGCAACCTCCAGTTCCAAATAACACACGCTAATGTCTCGAGCAAAGGGGAAAACAACAGTTAAAAATTGAGGTTACAGTTTTTAACGACAAAACCTTTATACAAATACGAGTCTGAATTCACTTCTCCCCGAACGCATAGAAATCAGCGAGCGGGCTTAGCAATTCGGCGAATGAGAGTTCGATTCCCCATCTGTCGGATTTTAAAAATAGTCCAAACATGCAAGACTTTATGCCCATTGAGTTGAGCTATTGTTTGACAAACGATTCTCGTGAAAAAATCTATCAAAACGTTTTCACATGGCGGAAATCCATATACTCCATTTCGGAGTAGTTATCTTCACACTGTGTAAATTCATATGCTCCACTTTAGGAGCGAACATTGTATGAAAAAAAAACTTTTAACGAGAGCTTAATCTACGGTTTAAAATATAATTAATTAATCAACAGTTACAAAATGGGGTTCTACTGCATAATTACGCTACCTAGCGATCCAGTTTATTTCATTTCAAAAATGACCCACACAACTTATTAAAAGATAACTATATTATTAAAGTATGCCCAATCCAGTGGAAAGATGGATTGATGTGGGTAATAAGAATACTAAAATAATTGGGATTGTAATTGAAATTTTAAGGAAAGAATTTGCATTTTTCATCAGCACGGTAGTAAATCCAACACTGTATTAGCCCTAAGTAGAATCCATAAGCCATAAGTCCCGGGCCCTAGGACTTCGTCATTTAGTTTTATGACACCAGGGAGACGAAATTGCGGCACACCAACCCGAAACAATTAGCCGAACTGCCAATGTTTAAATTAGTGACGAATCTACATTAACTTGCTAAACTTAATTGATGATTTGGCTTCCATGCGTGGAGGGTAGAAAACTATTGATTGACTGGACGGAATGATGAAATGTTTAATATATAGTAACGCATTGCATCGATAAATGAATTTATTCTCAAAAATATGTTTTGATTTCCGTTTCCATAAGAAGCTAATGAAGTGACATACATACAAACGAACGCATCCATAAGCCATTGAGTTGTTAGTTTTCGCTAAACTTTCAAAAGCTTTTAATTACATGGATATTAAACCAAAATACTGAATAATAAAAGTTATGCAGAATCCATTGTCCATTAATTATGTCTATATTTACAAGAAACCCTCAATTTCTCTCCTTGAAATGATATTATCGAAGATTCTTCTTCATCTAACTAAGTGCTAAATACTACTAAATGTGCCGTCCATCCACCCTCCCCGTCCCTACACCTTGTCTTAATCACACGTATCCCGGATCTCTGATATCGAGAGGCGATCTACTTTGTTCGACGTGAATCTCCCGTAATAATAAATTACCCAAGGCTCAAGTGTGCTGAAGTTAAAAAGAAATATAATGAAAAAAATGAAAATTATTTGGTCAAGCAAGTTATGTGAAGGGGTCACCGCGCTCGTCGTATGACGCCGCAAACTTTTTAAATGTAATGAAATTTGCTTTTGTGGTAACGAAGTCGGATGGAACGATGGGTCTAACAGCTGTTTGGACCGACTTGAGGAACTCTTCTAGTTTCGTACACGTTCTTAGATATCCCTACAGTATGTAATTACCATCCTGTTCTGGAGAGCCTCGAGGAAATTTTGGCTGCCAACTGTGGGCCTACTCTACCAACTTTTTACTGCTGCACCCATGGCCATCTGACGAATGGTTTTCTTCCAAAGATCCAGTCTATTGTGTTAAATTGAAATATGACTAAATTCCGGCACACGCTTTTATATTTGCCATACTAAAATTGTCTCGTATGGTACTGTTAAGAAGCTAATCAAAATCTTTGGTAGAATTATTCTTCCAGCAGTTTCATAGCTGAACTTTGCCACCAACAATAAGTGATTTAAGAAAATTAGTCTTTTTAGAACTTAAAATTATTTTTTATCTTTTAGTACTTTCTCAATACTGTTTTATTTAATAATAGTTGTATACAATCAATACAATCGAGTCGTAGTTGATTGCGTCTACAAAGTTTTAATTGAATTCGGTTACAAGACACATCGATACCTTAGCTCTGAAGTGTAACAACTCAAAAAGTATAGTTCTGAGATAATTAGGAAACAAGAATTTACAAAGGTTTAATGTTTTACCGTATATTTAATTTTTATAGATTTTGATGAAATTCTAGGACTATTTAAAAATGTATTATAAAATTAATTAAATATTTCTCCAATATAAAGTAGGCTTCATAAGTTTTGAAGTTACAGAATAATAAACACAATCATTCTAAATTAACCACTCGTTATAGTTTGGAACTGAATCTAAGCATTTCCTCATAGCTAACTTAAAACTGCAAATTTTGGCATGCTAAATTGAAAAAAAAATCCTTAATTGTAGGAATGGATGTACACTGGATAGAGCAAAAAATATTTTATTTACCAATTTGTATTAAATTTCTTTATTTTTTTCAAGTTGGCTTATTCTCTACCCATATTTTGTTTTCATTTTACTTTTTTCTTTAGTTTGTGCCCTGTATTCTAATAAAATAATTATTGCAAAAATAAATACTTATACTTCCGTGGATCGTTTTGTATGAAATTCGATTTACGACCAATTCTACTCACGACTAATGTGTTGGAACGTATCTCCGTCGTAAGTCGGGGAATACCTGTATATGTTATCCTCTTTTTGACCCTCTAAAACCCTAAAGGTCGCAGACTAAACTTAAACTTGCATATTTTAATATTGCATGTTTATTGTAGAAAAGATAATAAAGGGTTTCACGGTAAAAAAATTCAAGTTATCTTTCGAGGATTACTTTGTTTATAGAGGACGAAGGCATTCTTCATAGAGCCTGCAATATGGAAGGTACTTGTAATTATTATCCTACCCAACTCAAACGAAAACATTACCTTGATAATATTAATGTAATCAAAATTTATTATATCTCTCTTATACAGAAAGTTTTTGTTTTGTTTGAGAATAAAATTTGCAAGGTTGCCTGAAACAACTGCCGCCCTCTCTTCAACAAAGGGGGAATTTAAAAGCTTTCTTTCTGAAATAAAGGAGGAAGGCTGGGAGGGTGGATCTAGCTCCATCTTGGGAATACAAAATTAAGCAGGATGGGAGGGGAAATGATATTAAAGTAAAGCCTTGGGTATACCTGGTTTGTTTTCCTTTCTATGACTTAAACGAAAGGGTGGTATCGTGTTTTGACTGGCCGCAAATTTCAGTTCAAATATCAATTTTTCTTTGCGTTCAACTTTGTTGGCCAAAACTGAAAATAACGTTATTTGATTTGAATGTTCTTCAATATCAATTAAGATGTCATGTTTTCATACAGTTATTAACATATATCTTGGACCAAAAACTGCAATTCACCATTTGTTATTATATTACAAGACACAGATAACAAAATGTTTATGCAATACTGTCATGTGAGAGATTTATAATATCATAACGCAGTAGAACCTTTGGTGCGTATTGGGAATTGAGAGTCCAATGTGGAAAATGTGTTCTTGTTGTTCATTGTTCTTCCAATGAGGTGTGTTCTTCCAATGTGGAAAGTGTGGAAAATATTCTCTATAACACTCAAAGATTGAGCATATTAAAAAGGTCATTCAGACTTAAATATCAACCGCCTCTTTCAATGGAAGTATTGTTACAGTCTCCATATATTGCTTGAAATATTCAGGTTTTTAATTTTCAAAGAAACATGAACTTAAGATTTAAATGTAAATTATGTACTTTGTTTTTGTAAAAGTATATCAACTGTTTAGCCGAAGTAAGCCTTTTATAAGGTTTCAGCCGACTTAAATAAAATAATAATAACAAAATGTTACATTTCTAAAGTGACCTTATTCCACTATGCCAAAATCTAAAGGATACGATTTTGAAAAAATATGTTTTGTATAAAAGAATCATATGGCATATAAACCAGTATAAAAACCAATTGAAATTTTTTTGAAAAACTTGCTATATGGTACTTTTAAACAAATAATACTTGTTCAAAATATTCCCCTTTAAATTTTGGCATAGTGGAATAAGTACACTTTGGAAATACAGCCCTCATATATGCAAAATTAGGTAATATTTATCTTTAAATATGTGTAATCATAGAAACACAAATTGGTAAATATATTTTTTTAAATATGGTTTTCTGTTTGCGGTGGACTAAATTTTATAGGCTTTTTAAAACAAACATAATTGGAATTGAGTATTTTATTCATTTCGGGGCATCGTTGTGTACGAAACAAACAATGCACGGAACGCAATATAATTCATTTTGTATGAATGAAAATTTTAATAATTAATAAAATCGAAATAACATTGATGAAAAATGGTGGGTAGCAATTTGTATTATAACCAAGAATGTTTATAATTCAAATAATTCATTGGTACCATACATTAATTTAATGCAATTAATTATCTAATGAATAATGTGGAATCCCATTTTTGGTATGTGTATGTCATATTTTTTGTCGTATCTGAATATTTTTTGTTTAATGTAATATAATTACATACAATGTAGTATCTGTAAATTCTACCATGAAGCAATTAATAAGGCTGTCCCTTAGTGGTATTATAATTAACAGTCGACTCGCACAGTGAAATGGAGCAAGTCTATAAAGACCGTTGACTTCTTTCAACGTTCATCTCATTCTTCCCGGTTATCTTAATTGGGAGCGTGCGCGCCTAGTGATCCAGAGAATGCGAGTTCGATTCTGCATCTTTCAGATTTAAAAAATCTAAAAATGCAGGACTGGATGCCTATTAGGTTGAGCAATTGTCTGACAAACGTTTTCGCGAAAAATAATCTGTCAAGACGTGTTCACATTGTTTAGATTCATATGCTCCACTTTGGGACCGAGCATGGTAAATAACAATACCAAATAATATAAGGGAATGTATTGAGTCTCGCCGGCAGCGCAGAAGTTAGTGTGCGCGCCTTGCAATCCGGGGAATGCGGTTTCGATTCCCCATCTGTCAGATTTAAATGCTGGACTGGGTGCCCATTGAGTTGAACAATGGCCTGACAAACAATTTTCGTGAAAAATAATCTGCCAAAACACAAGTCTTAACATTGCGGAGATCCATATACTCCATCTTCGGAATGGATATTTTCACATGGTGTAGATTCATATGCTCTACTTTGGGAACGAACATGGTATATAAAAAAATATTAACGAAAAGCCGGTATATATCGAAAAAGCTATTGTATATTTTTCAAGATATTTGATAATTTTTTCAGACGATACCAATTGTATCTATTTAAATGATCCACAATTAGGTAAATACATTATATTCAATAACTATTAAATATCAACTATTAGTGCCTTAATTATCATAATTTTAAATCTTGCATCAGATAACAATCATGCCAAAACAGCGAAAGATTTACAGAGAACGTCGAGATAAAATGTTTTAATGGCTAGTAATGAAGGGCTTTTGTCATTTTGAATGTTGGATTTCTTTTATTTTGGTGCGAATTCGTTGGACCGCACACTGCTCACAATTTAAGTTTGCATACTTGCTGTGAAGATACGCAGAAAAAAATACTGGACGCGGAAAACGTCTCGTAAATTTAAACACGCCTGCTAGACATAATTGTATGTTAAAATAATAATAAAATGTCAATAGAACTCCTCACATTATAGACATACGCATGCTTAATCTCTACAGGGATCATCTTTATAGTCTGGAAATAGTACACGGTAAAAAAAATGAGTTTTCATACTTGTAATTTCCATAACTATTATACATGTAATGATTACGTCTGTATCATTTATTGAAAAACGGATTGTTTATTAATGTATTTTACCGATTAATTTATTTTTATTCATTTATTTATAAATTATTAAAATATTTGTAGTTCAACTTTAGAAAAAAATTTAGTAGTATTTTCAATTATTATATTATGATTAGAATGTGCATATCGTCATTGTTAAATGATGACTTTTCATTAAACAACTTTTTTTACAACAACGATTTTTTTTTGCTAAAATGTCGAATATGTATATTTTAAAAATATAAATTAGTGTAATGTATATTTTTTTTTATACACCACGTTCGCTCCCAAATTAGAGCATATGGATTTACACAGAGTGAAGAATCCACTCAGAAATATGGATCTCCGCAATGTGAAGACGTCGTGACAGATTATTTTTCACGAGAATAGTTTGTCAGATAATTACTCAACCTAATGGGTATGCAGTCCTGCATTTTTAGATTTTAAAATCCAACAACAGATGGGGATTGGAACCCGCATTCCCTGGATTTTTAGGCTCGCATGCTACGAACTACGCTAACCGGGGGGACACTAATCTATAGTTAATAATAAGAGAAAATAATCCAAAAAGTCATTAAATTACCCGATTTAAAAAAACAAAGTAACTTTTAATCGCCAAAGTGTTTTTGTGAGTTTATGAATATTTCCTTAACAACGACAATATGTCGAGGATATTACTGGCAGAAAGAAAAACATAGACATTATAAAAAAAAAAAAATTGCATAGAAAACATTAAATTGTATGCACTTTGGTACTTAAAACAGAACTATTTCATTTAGACGAATTCAATGAATTTTATGAGTATATCATGGTTATGTTACAATATAATATATAATTACTTTATGTCGCACGGAACTAGTTTTTATTCTCTTAAAAGTATAATGTATCATTCAGAATATATATATATCTTAGTTAAATGATCTTCAGTATATTTAAGGATATCTTCCACAAATATTATGCATTCGAATATTCATTTAACACAAGAAATACATTCCTTCGCCGACGAAGAAATGCAAATTTTGCCCATCCGTCTGCAAGATCGTGCGTATTATTTTTAATTGCCTGAAAAAGCGAGTTTCTGTTTCCCGATGACTATCGCTTGACAAATTAGCGAGCGGGTCCGTAAATATATAAAAAAAAAAAATACAATTAAAATTCGCTGGCTTTGCAATTTTATTTATGAAGGGAGAGGCGTATTAAATTATATTTTTGGCCTCTGGCATTTCCGATTTCCCACACGCCACATTATAAACAATATAAATATTTTGTACAATGTCAAACCAAATATATTTGACGAATTTAGTTTTAAATT
>JAGVSQ010003592.1:0-14350 GCA_022683975.1 Rhyacophila evoluta
ATTATAAATATATGTATTTATTTAAAAAAAATAGTTTTTACACTATAAACGGTTGCTGTTCAGCCTGAAGTAATAATCATGCATTTTTAGATTTTCCAAAATCCCGCTGTTTTGGGAATCGAACGCGTAATATCCAGCTACAAGGTGCATGCGCTGACTTCTCAGCTACCAGGGAGACATAAATAACAAATATTTGTAAGACGTTTGTATGTGGATCTATTTAAGTTGCGATAACGTTACAATACTAGTTATCATCTTTTAAAATTGACCTTTACCAAAATTCTTACACAGGAGTAAGTAAATTTACGTAAGTAAGTAAAAAAAAATCAATATGGGTCATTTCTTTCGCGAGGGCATTCCACGTAAGTGTTTGGCAACTCGTTATTTAATATTCGTATACATATGAGCTAAGTTCCAATTACGACCGCTGAACGTTCCAGATTGGAACTCATTATCTACCTCTTGCCCGAGAAACACGAATCCGTGGCCATCAGAAGTACTACACAATAAAATAATGGAGATAATATATAATATAATATCAAGACTTAATCCCTTATATTATATACCGTCGCAATATTTTAAATATAATAGTTTACGTATGGCCAGTGAAAATATTTACTAAATAAATTCGATATTAAGGGAAATCTTATTTTTGAAATACTCCTAAAAAATTATAAGCGTAAACAATTGAATATCGTTTTACTATCTCTTATATTATTGGCACATTTTGTATTAGTATACATGTTTGTAAGACATGTAGAAATTATGTATTATAGTAAAAATGTGATAGTAATACAAGAGATTGAAAAAAATAAAACTATACTTAGCAAAATGACTTAAGCCAAAAAATCAAGATACGTGTTCCTGCAATATTGGCCACGAATTATAGACAATTATTAAGTAGTTTGTAATTGTAAATGATTTCCTATAAATATTACATACGTTAATGAAGTTTTTCTTTCTGGGATGTACTAATTTAGAATGTTTTAAAATACTAAATCATATAAATAATCATTTTAGTGTTTTTACTTTCATTTAGTCTTTTTAAATTTTTTTTTAGGAATTATAAAATATCCTTATCAACCGAAGGGTATAATTAACCAATTATCACCATATACCATCATACCGTGATTTACCTGTTGTTTTTTAATGTAACACGTCAGAATGAAAATTAATATTAAATACATTATCACGTGTCATGAAAACGTTCAATGAACTCACATAGAGTCGTTATCGTTGAGAGATTTTTATTCTGATAAATTAAATACAATATTTATGTTATTCGTTCGCTGCCTTTGGCGGAAGGCTTCTGTTGCAAACTTGCAAATATACAATACAGCCTTTCGATATGACACATTATTGATATATATAATTAATTTTATGAAAACAGAAATCAAATTTTTTTGTCCACTGTTCACTTCATAAGCGTACAACATAAATATTATGATATATACAGCTAGTTCTCGAGTTATGCGACAGCAGAATTCGCAGTTGCGCGATTTTCTAAAAATAAATAAACTGGAATAGATAAATTTTAATTCAGGTTGAATATATATTACGCAGGCTAACAATAAATTATAAATTTGTGAAGGAAGTTGCATTACGAGACATTGTTTTGGTGGTGGTTGTGGTGGATTTTCTCAGTATAATGCAAGTCTTTAAAATGCCGCCCCTCTCACGCCCCAAAATCACGTTCATCTGGTTTCTTGTTTAGGTCTTATTCTAAATAAAATCTTTATTTTCGCCTTTTCAAATTTCGCACTTTTGTCCAAAATTTTGTAGTTCTTTGTTTGTTTTTTTAGGTCTCGCGCTAAATACAATTCTCCATCTCCGTGAATTCGCATTTTTGACGACGGCGCCCCCACATGATTTGTACGTTAGGAGCATTTGTATTAATTTCGCTACTTTTGCCGCCCCTTACATGATGCCGTCTGTCTTTGCTCCGTAGCACGCCACGGCCCTGGATTTACTAACAGGAGAACATTAGATGATAATAAGGATAAAATAATTATAACTTAATATTTTATATTAAGTTGTATTTAATATTTACAAATAACACTCGTGTTTATATTTTATTATCAAAAGATGATGATCCTGGTTCAAAAATTGGCGAAACTGTGTTTGTTTGGAATGGCAAGGGAAAATATTGAAATCGTTGATTGAAAGCGGATATAGTTGTAAATATGTAAAGTGATTTAGTTCTAAGGTCTCATGAATACTTTCCTTTTTATCGAAAGCTTTTATTTACCTATACCATACACGTAAGTGCATGTTTACGAATTTATAATTGGTATTTTTGTCTAACAAATGATTTTTTTTTATTGTACTGTTTCATTTTGCACTTAAAAAAACGATTTGATTTTTAATTTACGTATATTAAAGTAAATAAGAATTATAATGAACTATGGACGTCTATGTAGTAGCGCATCGCAAGAGCATGCGCCGCATATGTAGCGCGAACGGATAATCACAGAGGGGCGAAAAAAATACTCGAGAATTTCACCGGGCTCGTTTTATTTTTTCATTTTATTTATTTTGTTTGTTCGGCTGCCGCTCTACAAACGAATAAATCCCGGGAGCAAATAAATCCACGCCAGACCAATTATACGGAAAAGTGAGTGCGGTCGCGGGCTGAGTCGCGAGCCTTGCGTTTCGACTCCGATTATCGGATAATGCAGAGAAGTCATCTCAAATAATACACCGTATAACCGAGGTCTTATATTACATAAATAAATCTACGCCTTTGCCTATATTTTCTCTTTAAGTGGAACACATCGAAATAGCGCGTAACCCACAAAGAATAAATATATGCAAACCACGAAAAATCTGTAATTAATAATTTTGAGCCAGTGAATATATTAATTAGACACAACCTTAAAGTGCACGAAGATTAAAACTAGTATTTAATTTACCTAATCTGATAATAATTTATTAATATTAATACACAAATTTCTTACAAATATTATTTCCTTACTCGTTTAATAATCATTTGCAATTTATGGTAACATTTATTAAGCGTAACGATAAAACTGTTTGTGATTATAAATAGTTTTAAATCATAACATTTTACATGTTTCGAATCAAAATTAATATCGTTTTGATTTATTCCACACTGACAAATATTAATACTATCGAGAGGTGATATATTAATGTAAGCAAATTTATATAAATACATTTATTTTTATGATGATGTTATATTATGCCTGCCTACCCCAAGGAGGCTCCATCCCGCTCGCTTCCCTTTTTG
Source organism: Rhyacophila evoluta (assembly GCA_022683975.1). Lineage (NCBI taxonomy): Eukaryota > Metazoa > Arthropoda > Insecta > Trichoptera > Rhyacophilidae > Rhyacophila > Rhyacophila evoluta. The sequence goes on from JAGVSQ010003592.1 coordinate 3,248, forward strand.
TAATTTGGAATATCATAATTTTTACCATGTACGCTACTAAATGGAGTCTATTGATCTGCACAGTGTAAATATGTCCGCTCTGAAAGTATAGTAAATGGATATTTGCAATGGGAAGACTTATTTTGACAGATTATATTACACGAGAATTACTTGTCAGACAATTGCTCAATTAGCAGTAATAGCAGTGATTTTGATAATGAAAGGCGTACTACACAATAGCCCTTCGCAATCTCTTCTCTCTAGTGCCATTGATTCGATTTAATTATATAACAAATTTGACTGTCCCACCACTATATTGTAAAAAACACTTTTGAATATGAAGATAATTATTTTGAAAAAACTTTTATTACACATAAACAGACATTTAAAATTGCTATGACAAAACAAATTGAGATACGTATTACTGCAATATTGGCGACGATACATAAAGTATATACATCTTCATCTTACTTCTTCTTATACCACGTTTGCTCCCAAAATGGTGCATATAGATCTACAGTGTGAAGATATTCACTCCGAATATATGGATCTCCACAATGTGAAGACATCTTGAGAAACCATTTTTTACGAGAATTGTTTGTCGGACAATTGCTCAATCCAATGGGCATCCTGACCTGAATTTTGGAGTCTTAAGAAATCCGATAGATTTACGAATTGAATCCGCATTCCTCGGATTGCTAGGTGCGCAAGCTAACTTTTAGGCTACCAGGGTGATATTTTTTAGCATTTGGGCTTATAATGATCTTATTCATAGAAAGACAATTACAACAAAATTAATAATAATAAATCGGATAACCCGCGCCCAAACAATCGAAAATACACTGTACCATGTGAAATAATGCATTATTGGTTGGATTTATAAATACAATAAAAAATAAATAACGACCAATAATAATTCACTGATTATATATATAATATAACATATTATATATTTGGTCATGTATTATATTAATTGTTATAATGTATTAGATGTTATGCTTTAATTTAATAATTGCACAATGGAAGTGTTAATAATTGTCACATTTATAATGAACTGAAATTGTGTTTAAAATGTAATTGTTTATTGTTAACAGTTTATCAGTTAGCATTTTATAGCTCGATGCCAATTATTTTATAATTGAAATATGCAGCTGGCGTGAAATTAATTTTGCTAAAGAGAACAATTAGGAGCAATAATACGAATTTATTGTTTCTGGTAATCAAGTGTTAGATTATTTATACATCTAAATATATTACATAATTGTATATTATGTATTCTTTATATGCGTAAATAATCTACTTATTTAGATAGTTGAATAAATATTATCACTTACTCATAACTAATTTGTAATAATATTTATTATAAATTACTATTTTGATTTATAAATTTTAATCAAATTAAAATGACTGATTGAATATCAAATACAAAATGTATATTGACTTAAACATCTGTAATTAAATCGTTTCATGGAAAATCAACTGTCAATGGCACTTCGTGTAACTTTTTAGTACTTAATGTTGTTAATTTGTTGGAAGAATTAGATAAATTACTCAATTAATTCAAAACACATACATTTAATATACTTATGGCCATAAGTTGACAACACGTATCATACACGTGTTAATTTTTTAGGAGGTTCAAAAAACGTTATAAAAAATAAGTCATGGGAAATTAGAAAGTAGCGTAGAGGTTAACGTGCGGCCTCGATTCCCTCAGCTGTCGGAATTTAAAATGCAGGGCTTGATAGTCATTGGGTTGAGCAATTGTCTGACAATTAATTCACGTAAAACATATATGTCACGACATGTTTTTTGTTTCACTTTCGGGGAGAAAATTTAACAACGTTGATTTCCGCTTGGCATTTTAATAAACATCTAATTATATCATCACAAGGGTAAAGTCATGGTACTAAGTGTCTTTTATCAGTACGGGTAGTAACTGCTGTTCGAATACTAGAATCGTTGGAATTTTAAAAGAGAATAATAGTATTTAATGATATTGCTTGAAAAATTAAGTTGTGATTGCCTATAAATTACAAAATACCCTATTTTGCTTAGAAAATTTGAATAGTGGCATGGTTGTATTAAAAATTATATGATTAAATGTATGGGAAAGGGTATCGACTGCTTACTGAACTTAATTTTATGAAAATCTATTTAACGCCATTCATTAACAAATACGTATTAACCATTTAGCTGGGGCACAAAAACTACGACACCGTGCTTGACGCGAATCGGGTGGGTCGTGCTTCGACACAAGCTCGTGACAACCCCAGTAAACCAGCTCAAGCATGTGTGCAAATAGTTACTCGTAATTAAAATACTTATGATTAAAATAATATTTATGATAGTTTTAATTATGTATTAATAAACAGAGTTGAAACTGTTGTTGAAAATTTTTGCGTTAGGTGGTCTTGGTAGTAAACGATATAGTTATGATGGTGTTGGCTGTAGTAGAAATCATAGAATAAAAAATAGGCAAGAGACAATAGTGACTATACAGACCAGAGACATGAAATTCTATGATGATATATTAACCAATATTTATTCTCATGTAAGCACAAGATGGAAAGCCTGATGATTAAAACATAGAAAACGCATGTCTTTAGAAAAACATAAAAAAAATCAACCACAGAATCTTTAACAAACACCAACTGAAAAATGCGTTCGACAAAATCAAAGGAAAACGAAATATATAAGTAATGTGTAAAAATTTGTCTTCCACATTTAAAGGTTAAGCATTCGAATAAGGATAATCCTGTGGTGATTTCGTTTTGCCGGCGCCGTTTATGTGAGAGGCGAGCGTCGCGGCGTCTCGCGAGGCATCCGTCTTATTTATAATGTTAACTCCCGGTCACTAATTGCTGCTTCGTTCGGTGCAGGGACATTCCGCTGATGATTAATTCCTCGTAGCTGCCAGCTGACGATGTACCTTAATATAACCATCTACCGGCTCTGTGTAACACTTAACTCGCGCCGCACCGTGCCAAAAACAACGATACTAGACCCAAAGCGCCCATCTGAAAATGTATTATTAAAATCTGCTAGATCGATAACTTACGATATTATATATTTAAAAAAAAATTCAACGCTTAAACTTTGATATGATTTAAAATATGTCGTCACTTTGCTATTTTTTTTTTATTCAGAATCCCACCATTGATAATGACTATTTTCTTATACTAAATCAAAAATATCGATCAATTACTTGATAATATTAGGGAACTTTGCCATTTTTTGCTGTCATTAATTTTAAAAAGGCAAGAAAATAACAAAATTAAGCATAAAAAACGGAAAATATTACTAAGAAAGAAAAATGTATCAGTTACTAAATTGGTATATAACTAATTATTAAGCCGTTTCTTATTTATCGAAATGTGCTTAACACTATTTTGTTTTTTTTTTGTCTGGAATAAATTACTAAATGTAAAAATAAATGTCACTTATCAGTTTGGTATGATCCCACTCGATAATCATAACAACCAGCTCGCGCGATCTATCAGTACCACACCACTATTCGTCAGCCATTTGAGGTGGAGCCCCATTTTTCTCTCATTATTTTTTCTTCGTTTCTATGTCACACTTTTATAATATATATACACATACTCGTTATATACATATACGCTCCTTACACTCCGCTAGACGTACACCTTTTGAAAGTGGATGGGTGCGATTTAATGATGGGTTTATAATATGCTGTAATATTTTTGGCGGGTGATTATTATTTTGCAGCAAATTTTTTGTGTTAACAAGAATTCAAGATTTTCAATTCATAATATAATTGTCAAAAATATTATACATTTTTAAGCACCCACACATCAGACTACATATACACATCGATGAGTCAAAAATACAATGCTCTTTATATGCGATATGACTAATTTTTAAAACCATATTATCAAAATTTAATCAGGTATATTTATTTTTGATGCTTTAATTAATATTCTAGGTTATCTAAAGTTGATGAAACTAAACTTTTTCCTATTATGGATACAAGAGTGACCACATTCAATTAACGACAAATTTCTCATGCGAGAATATCAAATAATTTCTGCCGTGTTTTTGCAAATTATCTTTTTGTATTCTTGTATTTGTATTTGTTTTGTATCTATTGTTATTCTTTCTTTGTTTTTTTAAATTTATTTTGCAGTTACACCTTTGGCTTGCGTTCATGTAAAATTAGCGCCTATGTCTAGGGCCACATTGGCCTCACTGCTTCTCTGAGTTATATTATTATTTACTTATCTGATATGCATAAACATGAATTTTATTTCAGTATTTATGAAACGATAAAGGTTACCCTTGTATATTATTTTAATATTTGCTGACATTGAGTATAATGTGCGTTGTTTTATTGATATAACCCTTAGTGCTACGACTTGCAAAAGTATAATGGGATTAATTTTCTTATTTGTATTTGTTTTCTTTTTTTGTAGGTCTGGTTTCAAAACGCCCGAGCAAAATGGCGACGAATGATGACGAAGCAAGAGGGCAAAATGTCCTCGGAGAAACTGTCACCAGATGGTGGTCTGGAGCTGGACGGACTGTACTCGGGAAGCGGTGGAAGCAGTTTGCGGCTACCACCTCTCAGTCCCGCACTAGACTGCCCCTAACAGAAAAACTGGCGAATCATCACAGAAAATTACAACAGTGCACAAAAATCGGACGCCATAGAAAGTCAAAGCGATGCACAAAAATCTCACTTTATAAAATTAAAAAATTCAATCGATACACAAAATTTAATCGGAAATCAAATTGAAGGTCTTAAAATAATGTGTTTTACAAATATAAATATGTATAACTATCTAATAATATAACCCAACTACACCATTATACTACTTCTACTTATTGCACACTTTGTACAGGTGTTTCTTTTTATCTTGTACATTTCAAATAGTGACCCATAGATTATTAAATTCTGCAGCTGAGAAGCAGACGGATGCAAATACAAAAAGTTAAAAATTCATGATAGCCAAAAAACCATTTTTCAATTTTTTCAACTCTTATACTCGTAGCTATGATAAAAATGTATGCAGATCTAAAGAAAATATAAAGTAGAAATCGAAAATAAATAGGCAAAGCAAAATTTATTTTCCTCGTATTTTCCTGAGTTATGCTTCAAACGCGTTATGGTAACAATAACCATAACAAACATACCAGTAATTTGATAGACATAGAATCAACTAGTCCTTAAAAAGACATGAAATAAAATAGCCTCTAGAAATATGAAAAAACCAGCTTAGCTATAAATTGAAAAAAAAACAACATATAATTTAAAATATTGGAAAAAAATTTGTAAAACTAGATTGCAGAAATATCAACTGTAATAGTTCATAGTAGAAATATTTTTTAAGCTTTCAAACTCAAATATCTCAGTTTTAACTATTGTGGGCATAGTATACTCTAATCCTCAGCAAGCGAGTTGTTACATCCAAATGAAATTCGATATTTGTTTTGATCTTTTGTGATACGACTTTTTTGTCGGTTATATACATAAATTTATATCAAGTGATCATTAGTTCGTTTTGTCAAATATGTGGCTTGCATACGTATGCTTCTCAGGTACAGAATTATTCATCAGAATATAATGTTTAACAATTTAAAGATACTTAAAATCAAAACTCGTACTTAAATCCGAAATTTTTATTATTTTCAGCACAATAAAAAATAAAATTCTTAGATTTTAGTCTTTTTAGTAAAGAAAACCGTTTTTAAAGTATTTCCTACCAATAAAACAACCGTCCTGAAAACTGCTCGTAAATTAAAAGATCAAATGAAAACAAAAAAGTTCTGATTAAGCTAAACATATAATTGTAATAATGTGATCAAAATAAAACTAGTTTCACACGATTTGTTCAATTAATTGTAGCTTTTATGAATAAATCAAAAAATTGCCAAACTAATAATATATTATTTAGGATTATTTGCTACAGTTCTCGTGTGAACTCTAACTGTATAAATATTTCTCTGCTAAATCTGTCAAAGATAAATTAATCCAAAACGTCCGAGTTTTCATTAAACTGTAGTTCATTTGAACGAAAATAGTTGTTACTCGTGTATTTATTACATGTTCAAACTCTAAGTTTAACATGAACTGAAACTGTCAGATTGTTGTTATTTGCTATAAAAATCTCAAATGTTGTTTACGATTAACATCAACATGCGAAAAGTCGAAATAAATCCTTAATTTAAATCCACTAAGACAATTTGACTGATATATTGTATTTAAAATCGGACAGAGCTTTAAAACGTTATGTCTATTTAATATGCGTATTAATTTAACCATCGCAAGAATAGTAGAACTCCATTATTATCATGAGAAACAAAACCTATTTCAATTCTCAAACAATTTGTGACCATCATAAATAATTGTATACCTAAATATGTACATCTCAAAAATATACTTCGGTTTGTATTCAATTATATTTGATTTCAACCATACTATTGGCTTGTATTGAATCAAGATTTTCGCAAAAAATTGGAATAGTTTTATATACAACTAGGGCTGAGCTGTGGTTGTTTGCAAGCCGTGTACTGTACAAGGGCGGTCAAATATGGTGGACGCCTTTTCGATATGAAAAATTAAACAAATTCGCCGGTATTTTGTGCACGGTATTTTAAAACGAAACAGTATAAAATATTTAGAAAAAGACAAGTTATAAATGCAGTATATAATTTTCATTTAGAAACATATTTTTGTGTACACTTTTGCAAAAACACAATTTCAAAAGAAAACTTGGGACGTCGCATTTTTTTTGCGTCAGAGTTCCTCTTAACCACTGCGCGGTAGCAAATATAACCATGTAAAAATATGTTCTAAAAGACTTTGAACGGGTTCCTTTTGGAGTGGTGTGACATTTTTTTATGAAAATATCATTATAATTAAAATAGTCTTCCGAAATTTGTAAAAAAGGTAAACGAGTCATTTGTGATGAACTATTCAATAATACATTATTAGTAGTAGTACTAAGGAAGGAGATTAATATAAAATAAATTCACGGACTAAATGCTCAAGTAAGCAATTTCGCAAATTTTGTAGTTTATGAAAATAAAATACATTTTAATATCGAATGGCATTATATTAATATAAATACATATATGAGGGGTATATCTCCTAAGTAGATTTATACCATCATGCCAAAATTTAAAGTAGAAGATTTTGAACAAGTGTTTTTTTCATATAGAAGTATCATATAGTATGACTACCAGTAAAAAAAAACTAAAATATACATGTTTTATGGTTCTTTTATATTTAATAAATACTTTTTCAAATCGTTCTCCTTTAAATTTTGTCACAGTCGAATGACTTCATTTTGGAAATACAGCTCTCATATAATATAGTATATACGTGTATATTTTGGTACATTAATACGAAGCTAATTTGTGATTGGATATAAAAATAAAATGTTACATGAGAATATTACTTTGAATTGGCAAAGCGACAAATCATTAACGATTAAAAACACTGAATACGATAAATTAAGTGTATGTCTCAATATATTAAAAAACGTGGTTTAAATCTTACTCATTGACAATGGGTATATAAAAATGGCATTAATGTGGCTGAAATATAATTTATTGGTTTGCCAAAAAAGCAATATAAAGTGCAGTGTATAAACATAAAACACGCAAAGTGCTTCATTCGAGATTTTAAATCATTCGTTTAAAATATTCGGTTAATATATAAAATTTATCATACATAATTGTGAAAATTAAGTGTAGTGACAACTGAGCGTTGAAGTTAAAATAGTGACTTAAAAATCACCGAATATTACTGTGTGGACTTAAGTTCTACCACACTTATAACGGTGTAAAATGTTGTATAGAATTAACTATAATAATAGATTTAGTAAACGATTTATAGTTTTGTAGTGAAATTAAAGTTAACTATTTATTTTTAACATGGGAAGATTATTTGAGATCATGTGAATTAGCATGAAAATTTAAAAACAAAAGAGTTAAAAAATATATGACTTGAGAGTTCACGTACTTACAAGATCCTGCTTGCTATATCGATGGCTTAATCTGCAAACCAGCCAACTCTATTTTTGTTATATGTATAGAAGCCACAAAAAAAAATTGTGAATGTTTATGTGCTGCATGGAGTTGGCTGACGTGTACAGGCTATATTATGTATTTTCAATTATTTGTGAATTTAGTGCGTTCTATTTGCGATAGAAAAATAAAGGTTCAATAAAATGGCATTCATTTTTGATCATGAGCCGGTTCGCAGATCAAGCCATCGATATGTTTTAAAAATGTTTATTCTATAATATGTATTATATTCAACATTATCATAAACTCAAAGCTCTTATTGATTTTAAAACCAAAATAATAAATATTTTAATTTTAAGTGTATACAATAAAGATTTTTCAGATCATAATTCACAGCATTTATTAAAGAATGATCAATGGTATTTAAAATTTAAAAGCTACAAATATTCAACCAACAGTTTACTGTAATTCCAGCTATTTTTAACCATATTATAAACATATTATAAAACAACTGTGGTTGATTTAGTCTTTTACACAATCTGAAAACAGTTTCATAAAATTATTACCGTTTATTAAAATAATTTGAAAATCAAAATGATTAAAAATTGATCACTGTAATATTCTCTATGTTGTTCACATGGAGATTGAGCCCATACGAATTACTGAAAACAATTTTGTGCTTCAAATATTCAGACCAAAAACTCGGAAAGTCACTTTAATACTAATAAAACATGTAATGTTCATTCACGTTAGGTAAACCACATTTGCATTACGTTGTCTTAATGATGTAGTGTGTGTTTTATATATGGATTATACAAAAAGATATTATGATTAAAAATTGAACCAATTAAAATTTAATTGACTTATTTATTGATCATCATTTATCATTATGATAAGTTTTGTATATTTGACAGTTTGCTTTTCAAAAAAGGGTTTTTAAAATCAATATTCGCAGTTATCTGCGTATTTAACTCAATATGTATTTAAATATCCATGCTATTTATATGATCGTATTATTTTAATATTTCGTACTGCTTAATATAGTTTACTTTATGAGTATATTGCCCGATAACGAATTATTTGGTCAGCTTTTTAAAACCTGTATCTTGGATTTGTTATAGAATTCAATTTTATATGTTCCTTATGTGATTGTGATTAAAATCAGAACATTTGGTGCTGGTTGTTTAGAATAAATGTTTAGCATTTATTTATGTATAAGTACTGACCTATATTAAATAAATAAGCAACCTGAATAATGGCCAACAATAAGCACTTTTAAATAATATTAAAAATAAGTAGGTATTATTGTTCAAAAATTACATAATAACTCCCAAGGGCTTACGAAAAAATTATTGATGTTCAAAGACATTTTTAAAATAGCAGATTTAATATAAAGTGATGTAAAGTAAGGTTTTGGATAGTTTCAAAGATGATAACAAACTTAATACTGTCGATATTTATATAATATATAAGTTAATTCTGAATAAAAAACTTATCAAGTTGGATAAAATATACACATCTTTGTATAAATGAATGTACATCGGTCACATTTGTTACAAATGGTTTGCAGATAGTCATTTTGATTATTATAGAGTTGTTAAAACTTATTCATTCTTTTATATGGCGCCTTGTTTTTAATAATAATAAGCAAAACAAAAATAGTTAGATACCAACACAAGCTAAATATAAGTTTAAAAAAACTACAATATCAGTCAATATGACTATTACAGTGTGTTTTTCATTAATGGATCTCTCTATCGTCTAAAATATATATGTGATTTGTAATAAATATTTAAAAATGAAAGAAAAAACTATAAATTATTAAAAATATGTATCTATCTATCTATGGAATGTTCAATAATTTAAAGTAATATTTTTCTATAATAATACAATATATTTTAAGTGACGTAACGATATTTTAATGTGGTACAGATACACTTTAAGAAAATGTTTTGCACTACTGAGATTAACTCCACGGCTCTTCATTGATTATATTATGATATATATTTTTTGTCCAACTTGATTTGTTCTCAATGAATAAAATGATGGTATAATACGAATTCTGTTGATCATTTATGTAAGTAAACAATAAAATCGAATAAAATCAAAACAATGTAAAAATCGTGTCTTTTATTTCCGTATATCTATCTACACATAATATTATAAACATAACATTTCTGGATTGTAAGCGATTATTAAATGTAGCAGACTGTAAACTTTCTGATTTATGGTATACATTTCGACCAAAAAAAGCGAAAAGAAATTATTACAATTTATGCAACTTTACGTACATTCAATCTATCAAAATGATGTAAGCTGCGAGTGCTGAATTTTTATTTGGACGTGGCTTTTTAATTTGAAAAAAAATGATTTGTGAAATTCGCGACTAGGAAAAATGACTTCTACCGCAACAATTTTACTAGTTTTTCTTAAATAACTTTTCAGTCTAAGTAAATAGTACACCGGTTTTAATCTTCGCTCACTTCAAAGTTGCTTCATATTAATACTTTGACATTGTTTTTGAAAAAAAATAGTATGAAGTATATTCTTATATATTGTACAAAGGTAGAAATTTTAAGTTCGAGAATGTAGAAATTTTAAATCTTAAGATGGAGCGAGCCTTGAAGTAAGTTGCCGTGACAAATTTTTTATTAACACATGGCTTACGGGGCGCACAAATTTGTGCGTTTCAGAAACCGTATGTTGCGGCGGTGTGCACAGTTTTATGCTCTTCGGTAACATTCAACTTGTTTTATAAAAATCACAGGTTTGGCTTTATTGATACGCGCTGCATATTTTGGAGTTTGTGGACATTTTATTTAGGTTGATTAATCATTGCGTTCCAATTTTATACATGTGTGTCACATTTTTTAAAAAACATACCCCTAAAAAGTTAGCAACTCTAAAAAGTTTAGGAACCACTGCTATAAACTATAAGCGACAAATACATCAAAATTTGTTAAAAAAATTAACGTGTCCAAATAAACTATCGATACTAAAAAAAATTATATGTTAGATTAATAAAAAATCTCATTTTAGCTAAAAAAAGTTCGTTTCGTGCAAATTTACCCAATAAGTAGTAGTCTTTGATTATGTAATGTATATATATTTTATATATAATAAATAAAT
>JAGVSQ010003593.1:0-21232 GCA_022683975.1 Rhyacophila evoluta
ACCCGCATTCCCCGGATCGTTAGACGCGCACGCTACCAACTACGCTACCGGGGATTAATTAAGTCCTATTATATTTTAATCGTTTGTAAATTCAATTTCAATACGCCTTATTTATTTATTTGTTATTATTTCGAATTATAAATCTCAGCTAAGCTTTTAACATCTTCTCAAGTCGTGTAAGTTTCATACAGTTTCTCCAAATACATCTTATATACTGTATTCAGTAAACTTTGATAATTAAATATAGCCAACTTGATTTAATAACTAAACAGATTGTTTCTAGAGAATTCTGTAAAAAAGTGCAATATGTGACGAAATTGGGTATACTATAAGTTTTTTCAGTCTTTACTAATAGATACTATTTTGTGTAGTTTTTCTACCATACTAGTTGGGCATGTATATTTATATACCGTGTAATTAATAAATATATCCCTTCGATCAAATCAACTGTATCCAATGTAAGTAACTATAATCACACATAACAATATGGATATGATTCTTATGGCGTGCTTTACGTGAGTTTTCTATTCTTTAGGTTCCTATGAATCAATGCATGATATATTGCTGGATTTAAATTATTATACGGTGTTAATGTAACTTTTGAAAACCGCTATTTGAAATTGTTTATGAATAATAAAAATTCCAATATAGTATATTGTATAAATAAACAACGCCAAGCTTTTATTTAAAGAATTATCTCAACTATTAGTAGTTGAGACAACCAAAATAACAAAAGGCACTCTACACACATTTCCGTCAAATAAATTAAACTCGATACAGTTTTCTTAATGAGACTTCTTCCCTAAAACTAGTTCAAGCCTCCGACTACAGCATGATTTATTAGCTGCGAACGGTTCTAATATTTACTCGTTGCAAGATACGATATGAAGCTCTCCGTGTAATGTAGGTTATAAGGCCAAGCTCTATGAACAATCGGGAATAAAAACACCACATATTCTAACATACTGTGAACCAACAAATAAAACCTACGCATTTATCTGCTTGGGAAATGAAATATGTTTTGAATATCACGTGGTTTGTGTACTTATTTATAACGCAATTTACAAAACTATTGTTTTACCGGTTGCATAACAGCAACATTTGATGTGTCAATCATTCAATGTTTAAGTAAATTTGTTTAAAAAATAATTTGTAATGAAATGAAATGCCTATAAGTAAGCCGACTTCAAAGAACTTTATAAGAAAAATGGAGACAAAAAAATATTACTAATATAAATTTGATAAAACTTTAAGATAAGCACCACTATGTAAAAATCTGACATATATTGTTTTAATATAAAGAAAAAACATAAACATAACTTTTATTTAATATTTGAGATCTTTGTTATATAGCACTATATCTATAACATAAGAATCGTGAAAGAATTAGTAAGTAATTATGTGAATTTAATATGTAGAATTAAGCTATATTACACATATTTTTCATTGTCTACGCTTACTCACTACTTCTAATGTATTCCAATGGACGAATTAAGTTTATTTTTAACTTATACGTAAACTAATGTATAACATAAAATAGTATACGTAATTAAAAATATACGTCTTTACTTCAGGTGGATTGAGTATTTTAACGATGAAAATAACTTATAATATATCAATATTTAAGCATAGAATTTATTAAATAAATGAATCGGCACTAAAATAGTTTATGATAACTTAAACTCTAAAATTATGATCAATCATCTCAAATATCTATGTTACATACCATTTATTATAATTGTTAAGCTCTGGTGCTGCTCATAAAATTCTATATTATATATTTTCAGGTATATTTTTTTTAAATATAAAATGCGCTTAGAATTATTGCGTCTTGAGGGAATATTTTCACATTTTCTTGTATAATAAATTATTAACGGATACACACTGATGTAAGAAAGAAAACATATGTGTTTTTTTTTTCGAAAAATAATTGTCCAGTTACGCCGAAGCGCAGGGCATTTCTAATCTGTTCATAATAAATTGTCTGTCGTCAATAAATCAAATGAGAAAAATATTCCTTTGGGTAACCTGAATAACAAATTACGGCGTTGGGTAATCACCTTCGCCAGTCTCACTGTTCGTGAGCATTTCTAGATATAAGATTGTTGTTATAGCATTGTAATTAGATACATGTCAAGAAACAGTAATAATGTTGTTTGCTTTTCAGGAAAATTTAAATCAAATAATATCCGTACACATGATTTTTATTAATATCACAGTCTTACTAGAATTATCAGGTGTTATTTTAAAATATGTGTCACATTATTTATTTATATTTTAACACTATATATTTTCCAAGTGGAGCATATGTCGACACTGCAGAAGAAGTAAACATATTGATTTTTACATTGATAATACTGTGTCTCGGTATTTTTAATTAATTTCTTATTAATATATAATTTAAAATTCAAATAAACCATATTAAATTATCGGTTTATTACTCGATATATAAAAACATTAACACCTGAAATATTTAATTGATTCAGCAATTACTTTTAAGTATTTAAAAACGATTTAATACAATTACACAATGTTAACCTACCATGATATAGCTTACCACGTGAAAAAAACACACGTTGTATGTATTACATGAAATATGTGCGACTTAAAATGTTATTCAAATCTACTATTTTTATTATTTTTACACATTTTTTACCCGTAAATGTTTTAATTACACTACGCAGAATATTTACTTAATTTAATAATTTACTCAATACAGATTACCCCTTTTTCAAATATATTTCATTTGTGCTTTTAAGTATTTTACGAATATTTATCACTTTACTTTTGAGACTAATATTACTTTTAAAAAGCTGATCTATAACCTTTGGCAGATTTGTCATTTCTTATTTTATGAAAATCATATTTAAAAGTATTAAGTATAAAATAATATTTTATATAATATTCAAACAGATGAATACTTTATGCTTCAAATATCATTATGTAATTATTATATAATATTGGGTTTGAACTGAGTTTCTCGACTAAAATTATATGAATAATTTAAAAAATACATTAGATGTTTGCATATTCCTGTTTTATAAGATCTTAATGGTACATATACAATTGCGGTTAGGCGCCACGTTTCTGTTGGTCAATCACATTGCAAATAAAGACATATTCATTTTCACTTCACCATATTATGTAGGGCATAGGAAATTGCATTAATTCAATTGAAGCTTGTTTGATAAGTCTTATTTAATATAAGCATATTGAATAAATTGCAACTGACATGCAGGTAATATGCGTAACTCGTCGCCAAGAACTCGTTTATTGTGTATGATGAATTATTAATTAAACAAGATATTATTGACAGAACTACTATCGTTGGGAAATTAAATAAAGTCCTATTTTACTGTATTATTTTTTTATTTTCGAAAAAAATTAAAAAGGTTCCACTAAATAATATTTTTATACAATTTATTTAAGTATAATTATTTTAGATAGTATGATATATATTAATTTTAGTATATTGTTTATACTTAAGCAATTTAAAATAAGTAATTATTAATTGTATCATACGCTTTTTAGTTAAGTGGAGATTATTATATATGCTTTGATTACAGAATTATATCTGATGCATACTTTATTCGAATAGACAATTTTATCACTTGACTCAGTAAAACCTGGTTATGCTGAACCACAAGTAAGCTATTAATTAAAATAACGTATTTAATGTATGAATAGTAACAACAAATATTACTTATATTTTTAGAACAAGTAAATTTATAATACGAATGAATGAATGAAAAAATATATTAAATATAATAAAAGACTTTTGTATGGAAGTCAGTGTGATAGAAATTGATGTACTATTTATTTTTAAAAAAATAGTTTTAAAATCTAAGCATTCAAATTTCACAGTTTCAGTGTAGATATAATAATAAAGGATACTAATAAATAAATAAACCTAAAATCATTAATATACATCACAAAAACATTAACATTATTAATTATTTTCTACGCTTTTACGTAATTGATAAAAGTTAACTAGTTAACTCGTCAACTTATTTTCATTCCGTCAGCCAGGTAAGTATTGAAACATTTTATTAAGCCAATCGATTTCAGGTGCCAGGAACCTTTCCCAGATCATGTTATTCAGGCAATCCACCTGTTTCAGGTGACACCGGACAAAGGGTCATTTGTCTCATGCATCGGTCGCGTTCGATTCACCGCCGCAAACGGATCGCGAGATTAAATCTTCGAAAAGCTTAACTCTTTTGTTTGAGCGGTGAAATAATGACGAAGCTTTTTGATCGGCGATGATAACAGATTCTGTAAAATTTAGACTCGACGAGCGCTATTGTGAGTTAGTACAAGTAATTGCAAAGAGAATGAACTTTGTACAAATTTGTTTATCCGTTATTTAAGACTCATTAGTCATCTAGAGTCAAATGTTAAAAGATTTTTTTATCTTTCAAAATACTTCGTACACATCAATGAGCCGCACGTGCTTTGGTATTGGATACGTTTGATCATTAATATCCTGTGCTAATGAAAAAAAAACGTTTGTTTTATTTTTAACAGTATGCATTATTTTCAGTCAACATGATGACATGGTTCATCTAAATTAGTCCAGTCAACTTGTGAATTGATGAATGATTCTATATATATAAATCATATCCGTTCTGAAAGTGAAGCGTTACAATAGAAAAATGACTACTCCAGGAATCAAATGAAGAAATTTCTGCTTTGTCAAGACCTTTTTAGTCACAGGCATTGATCAGCCAATTAATTAAACTGGGAACTGACATGCATATTTGGATTTTTAAAGCTCGGTAGTTGTACAAGTTAAACCTGTAATCTCCGTTTCCGAAGCGCAGTGGACATCATTCTACTACAGGAGAGATAATGAGAATTCATTGAGCTAATTTACATCAAACCTGTAAGCGTTAAATACTTAGTCCACGGTTATATCTATGATATAAGACGTCTAATTCAAACAGAAAAACATGATATTGTTCTAAAACGATAGTCCCAAAAATAATATCACGTACGCTCCTTTTAGTGGTTCATTAACGCGATGTAACGATATATTATATTTGTAAAATATGTGGTTCAGTATTTACATGACGTGTATTTCCTTTTTGTTAGTAAATAAATATATTACATAAGCGTTGGCGTTAGAATTTCAAATAGTTGTTGACACGGAGACCGATTCTCGCATTTGAATAAGATCACCAAACAATAAGATTATAGATTGCGTAGCCGTGTTCACATAAGTCGCAAATTGAATAAGCCACAAGCGAGGCAATTAATTACATTGTTCGAATACTTTCAATTTATGAACACTGTACCTTTAACTTCGTCATGAACTCGTTTATTTGAAGTATATTTGTAATTAAGTCTAAAAATTTATCTACCGGATTGAATATCTGCCAACATTATGATATTTAAAATACTTTATACGCTATAAATATTTGAAGTTATCGTAATTATTATAAATCTGACCCCCACAGATTAATGAATAAATATTTATTTTATATAAACTACATTTTTTTTGTTTCAAAATAACTTCATGGAATCAAAATAAAGTTAATCTATTATATATGATACATTTTTTATTAATAACCAGTAATGCTTCTTTTTAAATGAAATATTCAGTAGCATATGTGCATCAAATTTACACAATTAAATATGAATTTATTGTGAAAGTGTTTTTTTTTCCTTCAGTAAAGCTTATATACTACCAATTAATTTAAATATGACTGCAAAACATATCCAAGCTTTTAAAATGTATTGAAATAATATTTTCAAAAACAATCTATATCAACTGTGTGTTAATAAATAAAACACTTGCAAATATCTTTAGAATACATATTGTATCATATTATGTAATCAAAACAAACAAATTTTTAACTTGAATTCATAATAATTTTAAATTATAATATATACTGACTCATAACGGTAAAGTTTCAACTGTAATACATTTTGTTTACAAACAATTGCGTGTCATGTCAAAAGTCATGCAGCGTCGGTGTAACGCTAGAACATACGAGTATGCTGTGGAAATCTTGGATGTGTCTTAACCGAACCTGATTTTTCTTCCAACTCATGAGATTCCAGGGTACTTAAAATCCATCACATAAAATTTATAAGATGTACTATTTTTAGAGACGTTAAGAACGATGGCATGACTCCAGAAGGAGGGAAACTAAATAATTGACATCATCCAGCATCATGTGGTGGCTATCCTCTTCATGAAAATATGTATAAATTACGGAAAAAAAGAGAATTTATCATTTATAATAAATGTGAGCTAGAATCAAAATTATTGCGTGATGTTATTTCTCGTACACTGCGACACTAGTGTAACTAACGTAGTATCATTTTACAATTCGTCTTAAAATAAATTATTTTTATCATGTCAGTGGTTCAGAAACTCGCCACGCCAGAGGATGCACTCATTATAGGATACCGTATCTTTGGTTTAATATGCACGCAAGCCGATCTCTCTCCGCTCGTTTCCTTTGCGGGCGTCTCAGTCCCTTGAAGTCTCCTAAATAAAAGCTTATCTCGGTTGAACCCTTTCTTTTAAAAGCAAAATGAGCATCTCAAAAAGAAAAAATGCGTAATTAATGCAGCTAAAATATACGCAAAATGCCAAAGCAACGTAAATGGCGAAATCCGTGATTTGAAATTCACAAAATGGCTAATTTAAATTAGATCTTAGACCTTATTTACTATAGATGCTAAATAAGTAAACAATAATGCATTATTTTCAAATACAATATACATGAAAACGTCTAATATTCAATAAATAGTTATATTAATATATGCAGTAGTATTTGGTAAAAATATTTTTACATGTGTGTTGTGCCTGAATGTGAAAATGTGCAAATATTAAGAAAAAAAATGTCAGCCTATTGAGGTCATACAGAAATGGTAACTAGGCAAAACGCATTGACTTTTATAAATATAATTCAATATTTTAAGTTTTTGTGAATTATAGTGATAAATTATATTTTGGTATAACTTTTTGGGTCGGTAAACAGCAGAAATCACTTGATTTTAAAACGGCAATAATTCATAAAAACTTTAATTATCACTGGGTGCGTTCGATTAAGCCAGCTTTGATGTATTATAGTATTTTTGTTAGTAAGTTGTTAGCATTTTCTTATAATAAAATACACGGTGATAGCTTTAGCCTGTTAAAATTATTTGTATGTTGAAAATAACTCACAAGAAAAATAATTGCATTTATATCAAAGTGCTCAATGTCAGATTCATTTCGATAACATGGATAAAGTGAGATAATTTTGAGTGCCCTTTTATATGTGATGCATAGTAGACATCGAGACTCAAACCGAAGCACCTTTTATAATCTGGAAGACAAATGCTCATAACTTCTGTACGCTGCTGGGTTCATCTTTAACTCCCGTCCGAGTACGTGGGCAAGACGTTTCCAGCCGAAAGATAACATTGGCGTTGGGGAGTGGCAAGGAAATAAAGGACCCCGGGTAATGTAAGACGCTCATTAAATGTAACACAAAGGTATACATAAAGTTTTGTTCACTGAATTATCTCGACCCTCCGAATGAGTAATTTAATATATTTTTTAACATCTTTCACAATGAAAGCGCATTTAGTCTCCTTCAGGCATATATGTGTTCGCCCATTAAAGACATCGTAAATATATTAAATTTGATAAGAATAATAATTATGTTCGTGCATTATTTAATGTTAATATTATTCGTCATTGAATTTTTTGCACTTATGTTGATTTAATGTCTTAAAATAATGAGAATACTTATGCTTTAAGTTTACGAAACATTTCCTGGTAAATTATCGTAACATTAAGTAAGATATTTTTCATCAATGAATTTTATTTACTCTCTTTATATTTGTTATATTAATACGTTTGCATAAATTTATTTAATGAACAACTTAAAACTCTGACATTGTCACTAATTCAATTTTTAAACGGCTATTTTCTTCTATTTATTGACATATGGTTTGTCTATTCTCAATTTAAAATCAAATAATAAATGCACACTGTCTATCCCAGTTAAAAACTCTTCACATTTTTTTCAAACTTCAAAAAAATGGAGGCATAATTTCAATAAAAGCTGGAGCATTTATATTATTTTTTTAATGATATCTATACATATTCAAATGTTATAGTTCTAGCACATACACAAAACAATGTGTGTTAAAATATACTTTTTCTTGTTTCAAAACTAACTTTGCTTATTATTGAATAAGTTTTGTAAACTATGGCATTTTTAATAGAAAAATATACTTGTATTGATACACGCACTCGGAATATAACAAGATACCATCGACATTATCAATCATTCTCTGAACATATTTTTTGTATTGTAAATATTCCATCAACTGACGCAGAAGTCTGGTTTAAAGACAGACAATCTATTCACAAATAGTTAAAATAAATACACGATGCACACAGTCAATATTAACAAATGGACATGCATTGAAAACTACGCGTGTGGGATGCTTCCAATATAATTTTGATATCCAAAGTCACCCAGTTGGTCTACTGCTTATCTATAATGGAATGAAAATATCTGAAATAGTTTGACACACCCATTCCTCACTACCACTTTAGTTTATTGACCGTTAAAGCAATTTCCTCTTAAGTCACATTGTTCCTTTGATTATTGTGTGGGAATTATATGTCACAGTGAGTATATTTAAAGACAATTCTATTTTAAAATGAGAAAACAATTGATATTTTAAATAGTTTAATTGTTTCAGACTGACACAATCCCATTTATTCGTTCATTACTGTTGTTGATTCTTAAATGCGTAGGTTTAATATTTTCGTATTCATTAATTAATTATATAAAAAATGTAAACTGGATAAAAAAATATTTAAGAAAGAAATCATAATAAAAATGTAATAAAATATTTTTCATTACTCTATATAAAAGTATTTCTATTACAATAAAATTTTATGCTGCAGCTATTAAATCGTACTTGGCAATCAACTAAAATAGTTAATATTCTATTATAATGAGAATCTGGTTTGCTATTTCTTATACTTGCCTATACCTAAGAGTTCCAGTGTCAACTTTTTTTGTATGACATAAATTGTATAAAATTGCCTTTCACGGGAGCAAATATTTCAATTACATAATACACAGGCAGAAGTTGTTAAGCAATAAATTAATTTTATAACTATCACTTAATTCTTAGAATCTTAATTCTATAATTAAAACAACACATCGTACTTTTGCACTAAAAAAATAATTTTAATCAGTCACTATGAGATATATATTTTACAATCAAAATAGTATATTAATCAATGTACTTTATAAGTACAGTATATAATTGTATTAACAGAGTCAAAATAAAATATATTTATCTCAAGGTATATGCCCAAGGATGCCCATTGGGTTGAGTAATTATCTGTCTAACAAGTCTCGTGAAAAATAATCTGTCAATACGTCTTCACATTGCGGATATCCATATACTCCTCTTTCGGAGTGGATTTCTTCACATTGTGTAGATCCATATACTCCATATCGGGAGTGAACATGGTATAATATATATATATGAACACCGATGAGCAATAGCTGATTCGCGAATTGACCTCAAGTAAGATGATTTGTATTCTGAAACTAAGACAATTTAACAATATTTAAAATTTAAATATCAGGTCAAATTATGACAAGCCTCCGTAATAATATTAAATATGCGTAGAATACCTTAAGTATAAGATGATATCAAACTTGTGGGTATTATAATCCATTGATTTATGCCTCGCTATGGTAACCTATGCAAGTTGAACCATAATGTATATTAATATTCCATTATATCCCGAGTACCCGAATTATCTGATCTGCAAGTTCAAGAAACGGTTAAATTACTTCGAGTATACAGAAGTAGGAGTCAAAGTCATGAGTCCTGAAGCTCGTGTTACTGATAATTGATAATAAAAGCTTAGCGTTTTCTAGTATAAAAGCATTTATTTACATATTATATATGTTTAGTAGTTTCACTACAGTTTAATTTTATAACATAGAATGTTATTATGATACTAAAAACTGATTTTTTAATGAATCAATAATCAGTGGAAACATTGTGTATTTACTTTTATTCAATATTTTAAATAAATAATAACAATGAATAATTAAGTGAGCTTTATTTGTTTCAAACTGTTACGCAATCAGTATTTTGAATATCTGAAAACGAATATCTTCTTTTTAATATAAACGAGTATTAGTTTAAAATTGTATCTAATATTAATGTCATTTAGCATTTAAATAATTTGAAATATAAATATTTTGGTCTGATTGGTGTTTTTATACAAAAGAAAATATTTCTTAATTTCAAATTTTTACTTTCCCTATTTGAAATTTCTTTTTTTAATTGAAATATAAAATAAGGTTCCGTTTCCAAAAGATAACCGACATAGATGCAAGCATTCATATGATTATCGACCTAGTAGCCCAGTGCCTAAAGCGCATGAAAGAATGATCATAACATTACGATTATCTCGAGTCGAGTATTGGATTTCCGGTATGTCGAGCATATATGAAAATTCGATTGATAATGGCTCAGTGTTTGACCTAATGCCTCAAGACTAAGATTATCTGTGATTATTCGATTATCGAGTTATCGCGTACAGGCTTCATTCAACATTTATAACAACTATCTAAGGCAATAAAAAGAGCTTAGACCTGTTGATTTTATGACCTTTATTTGCCAAAATGCTAAGTGAAACTGAATATATTTGTAAAAGGAGAAACTTTTCCAAAATGATGAGAAATTTCTTATGAGACCCATCTTTTCAATATTATTATCAAGCGATACAACAAATTTTTACAAAATATTTTTATCTAGGAGTATACGAGTATACAGGCATTATTCAATGATTTAAAAAGTCTAAAATACGAATATATATGTCCCCCTGGTAGCGTAGTTGGTAACGTGCGCACTTAGCAACCCGGAGAATGCAAGTTCAATTCCCCATCTGTTTTTTTCATCATTTTTTAAAAATTCGAAAAATGCAGGCCTGAAAGCCTGAGTTGAGTATTTGTCTGACAAACAATTCTCCTGAAAAATAATCTGTTAAGACGTCTTCACATTGCGGAGATCCATATACTCCTCTTTCGGAGTGGATATCTTCACACTGTGTAGATCTACATGATCCACATTGGGAGAAATCATACAGAAATGAATATTATAAGGACTAAGCAATATACTATTTTGTTACCAAGCATTGTAAAAAAAATCTAACAAAATAATTTAATCAAAGATTCCAAATATATATATGCTCTGCATTCAATAGAGATGTTCAATAATGTTCTACGACGTCAGATTTAATCCAATCGTTTATACTAAATTAGGAATACTTTCTAATTTAAAATATGCGGAAAAGTGTAAAGTACCAAGCCGTTATTTTAATATTTATTTTTAACTGCCACTATTTCGTGAAAACGATTTCATCTGGTTAATGAAAAGTCGTAAAATTTAATTCGTTTTTACGAAGCAAATGATCATCTACCATTAAGAAATAAAAGGGGTTTGACAGATAAGAGACCGCGGATTCAATGAGAGGGTCAAGTGGGTCCATTTTGTTAGGGCTAATTAAATATTATTAAAGTAATGCGTTTCTTTAAATATTATATTGAGTTTGTAGTTAAAGTGTTAATTAAAATGCTGTAATTGTTGGAAATTCGATAAGATGATATGATTTATTTTAATTATAGTACTTAATACGGAAACATTAAATGTTATCAAAGAATTGACATTAAATATTGATTCTAATATGAGAGAATAAAGTCATAAGCCGTAATCATAAAATGATGGATAATATCTATGAAATGAAATGAAATAGGCACAAATAAAAAAATGAAAATAACTTTGAGAATACTATGGAGATATCTCGTTAAATATTATATAAATATTTACTTTACGAAGAATAAATATTTTTAATGTAATGTAGCCAAAAAAAATTTCCTATACAATGAATTATTTGTTGAATAAATACTTCGAAATAGTGTCTAAACTTAGTAAAAATGTATCCTGAAATAAAAAAAGATATTCTGAAATATACCATTTGGCATAAACGAAGCTAATCTAATGTTTATAAATACAATGGAACTTTTGGAAAATATTGATTGTATCTCAAAAAAGAAATATATATTTGCTTTCCTTATCAATTTACTATGCCCCTTTAGTTATGAAAATTACAGAAAATTCTGTTTTTTCACCGCATTCATCATATTTTATCAAGAAAATTATTCATGATATTATGATTCGTGTTCTATGGTCTCTATTATTGATTTATAATAATTTATTGAATGACTTACAGATCACCATGGTCTAAGTCATTGGTTGAAAAATTATTAAAACTACTGATTATTACTAATATATCGTCCATACCAAAATAATACCTCATGTACCACACGACACAAATTTTACATAAAATGAAATAACTCACTATTGATATATCAAATTCCATTTAATCATTTATGTATACTACATTTCGTTTTTAATATATTGACTATATTTGTTATTTGTATGTATTATTTTCATCTTTGTTTTTTTTTTGTGTGGTATACGAACTATTCCCTTGTCATGACATCGTGAAAAGACATTAGGACATTATACTGGCACCCCTAGTTTAGTCTGTCTGCAATAGTCGCATCTCGTCGGTTTGTGGTTTTATCGATAAGAGCAACATTCCAGTGCGGGGCGGACGAGGACGATGGTTTGTCGCTGTACCGCGACGCTGGCCCGCCCGCTAATCCTCTAGATGACATGCCTTTCACATTAGCTACCGCCGAGGACCGATAAAGATTATTGCTGGCAGTGTGCGTCTCTTGAAAATTAATCATGCTTCACAAAGAGTGTCTATGCAAAGTGTAGCGATACAAATATCTAGCTAATATTACATAACATATTCACACTGTCACCGAATTTCGAATGCAATAGAAAAGATATAACGACTTCTTATTGCACAATTGCTTGAAAATAAACCGGTTCTTATAAATGCCTTAATTTTATAATTATTTTAAAAGTTTAACTTCTTAGTCTCCCCGGTATCCAAAAATACAAGACTGGATGCCCATTGGGTTGAGGAATTGTCTGACAAACATTTTTCGTGAAAAATAATCTGTAAAGATGTCTTCACGTTGAATATCTATATACTCCACATTCGGAGGGGATATTTTCACACTGTGTAGATCCATATGCACCACTTTGGGAGCGAACATGGTATAAGAATTTCTTAAATTCGTTTATGTTCTTCTGTAATCAATTTTTGTGCCGATTTTTAAATCTCTAATGCTGTTTTTTCATATATTTTATATTCATTAATAGTAAATCAGAAGTGTGAGATTTCTCTTAAATAAAAAAATCAATTATCTAAAAGTCAACTCACAAATCATAGGTCGACGGTAAGAATTTCATATATTTTTTAACCACAGTTTTTATAAATGAATGTATCGGACAGCTATTAATACACGAACGTAAAAAAAAATGGGAGTACTATTTTCTTAATGTTCATTTTTTACGTAGTATTTTTATAGATGATCCAACTCAAGACTAAATTAAAGGTGTGAGGATCGTTTTCCTCCATCACTCCGCTTAACTTTGTGTAGTCACTTAGATAGGTCTTTGCGGGTGGTAGTGGGCGAGTCTAGGTGCTACCAAACGCTCGGGTGACAACATTTGACAGCTGGCGAGCAGTGGACAGCGCCACGGAAACGGAAGCTGCATATTATAATGTTCAGTCAATAAGAATCTATGCAAGATTATCGGCTTGTCAACGAATCGTGCCTCAAATACATACAACGGCCCACGCCTTTGTCATATCTGTATCTAATTAAAATGGATCATAAACTCTGTTGACTTTTTTTATCAGATCAAAATCTATTTAATATTATTCCGAAGATCATAATTTGATGACTGTTTTTTTTATCTTTAACCAGGAAACATTCAATATATTTAAAACACATTAATTTTTTTAGTAAAAATAATTTGCAAAAAGTATTCTTTTAACAACTTTCAAGAGAAATCATCCACAATTTTCTCACTTTAATGCTTTGATAAATAATATTTTGTACAAATTGTAAAATAATGTACCTATTATGCCACATTACATTTATAAAACTTAACCCATAGCTGACACCTTTACTAAAAAAATAATTGTCACCTCACTATAGAGCACTACTTAATAGTAAATAAAACCCTATGGAATGTTATAAATCATCATTTAATTTCGAATTAATTGAGCTTATGTACAGACGATTTTTATTCCTCGTATATTGTCTCAGTAATCATGCGCGACAACTATAGCTATACAAAACTGGAATCTCTAAAATTGGGCGATTGGTTACAAACCAATTCACATAAAAAAAAAAATTCAAGAGTAGTCCTCTTATTGTAGAGTACGTTAAGTGGATAGCTTAAAAATGATGAATGAATTATACGTAGGTTTTCTGGACAGTATAAAAAAAGCACAACTGAATGTTTCAATTTTTCAAAAATAAAGTTTCGATGTGACTGAAGAAATTCAAATTGAAAACCAATATCCAAGAGATAAAAATGTATCATAAAATAAAATATATAAATGTTTAATATTTCTTATAATATATGTATAAAAATAAAAATTTAATGTCGTTAAAATTATAAAGATAGCTGGAAAAAATATCTTATTACACACATAAAAATACTTCACGTATTACTCGAAAAACTTATCAATTCGCAGAGATATCGAAAGAGACTTTTTTTATGACTTTCTGTTACGATATCGAATTTTATATTGGCTGGGTATGTTCCATCATAAAACGGCCGTCCGGTCCGCCTTAAGTTATGCGTATTCCGTTACCGAGATTCTGATTGACATTCAGTGGAGCTTTTAGCTTGTGAATTTGACATGTCGGTCTAAACAAAACACATAAAGATATTTGGATAATATTTATGATATCATTGCGAGATGTAAGCGAACGGTTTGGGTTAATTAGTTTGTTTTAGGACTTCCTTAAAATGACGGGAATAATAAATCAAATCAGATTTATTACTGATAAATTATTTAATTGGAAATTTGAAACTCTTATTAGCAAATTAATTACATACACAGTAACAATATAATTATATACACATAAGTAAATGAACCTATCATATTATGTAAGAGATTGTTTGAAATAAATAAATTTTTACTTATCCTGCTTTGTTTATTAGACACCTACAGTTTCTATTTTAGCTTCAACCATTTTCACTTAGAAATTTAATGATTGCTACATATTTAACTACCAGCAGTTTTAATTAATGAAACTTACATAAGTTCTCAATTTCAATAGTATTTTAATTTTTCAATTTTTTTTTTCTTTTATAATTATGCGGCTTCGACATTTTTCTTGTCTTAAATAATAAATAAATAAAACATTTTAAAAATACACGATCTTGCAAAAAATCACTGTAGAATATTGAGATATTCCCGTCAAATAATTTAGATTGCTTCTCGATATCGGAGCTCCGGGATACGCCTGATTAAGACCAGCGGGTGAATGTAGGGCACATTAGGTAAGTATAGAGTATCAGAATCAGTTTTTTTAATAATTTCCTTCCAAGTAATATTGAATTATGATGATTTATATTAAAAAATATTAAGCTCAAACTTATTAAAGTTTTAACACATTTTAAACCTACCTCTAAGTTAAGCCAAATATTATATAATTAATCTGGGAATTATCAAAAAATCTACCGTAATTTTAGTGTGCTTTTTTCAATTAAGATTAGGATGAGTATCACATTTTTAAATGGGAGGTCATTATACATTGCTACAATTCTAACTCCGGGTAATGATTTTATTTAAATTCAAAAATTTAAAGTGGTTTAAAAATGTTTAAGATAACATTTCTATGGTGTTTCAATTAAATACTGTTTGTAAAGATACATTTAAATATTGATTTATCGGATTCATACGACAAATCTCAAGATATTTATGAAATTCTATACCTAATCACGTTTCATAACAGGAAATATTACACTTATTTCAATAAAAAGCCACTTTTGAACTGAATATTCTTGCCGCTGATGAGGAATTTTAGCATGTTGCTGAAGTGAAATCAACGAAAATAAAACGATAACCATTTATTCAATCGTCAATATCGACTCGTTAATGCATTAAACATCTTTTATCCATATGAAAAATTAACAACTTTCTAAATGACTTGAATAATAAATAATTAGTATTGTAAAATAATTTTTAAAAAAACGTAAATTAGTCACTTAATTTAGAGAATGCTACACTGATTACTAGATTAAAAATTGATTTCCATTTTTATCGCATATTTTTTAAAATTAAGACATTATTGACAATTTTTTGACATAGCCAACTTGGCAATTGTAAATAACATATGCTAAAATATTTTTATATCGCAATCATTTATATAGTCAGTCATCTTTAAACTTTAAGCAAGTTATGTACGTATTTTAATTAAAACAATATAAAAAAAAACTTTTATTACAAATGAATATTGAGCATACGGATATTTGCAATCTGACAATTTATCTAAATAAATTCTACACATTGGTGACGATTAGGCATCAACTAATCGCTCAAATTATCGGATATCCAGTCCCTTCCTCATCTGTAACTTTTCCAATCACTGTGCAACTGCAAAATTCGATTCTAAGGTAACGAAACTAATAATCAATAATATATATTGAAAACAATACGGTTTGATTTTTTTCAAATTTCAATACAGTAACCAAATCATTGATTAAATCAGGAATCAAATATGTGTAGTGTGGATACTGTGTATTTTAACGATATATGTACTACTTGCCAGCGGTGTTTTTTTAGTGTAATATAAAACAAAATTTACTCAAAAAATTGATAGTAACATTATTTATTTAATTAGATAAAATAACAAATGTATTTTATCTGTAAAACGAGTCATAGCTCGTATCCTGAAAGCAGCTTTATATTTCTACAGCGGACTTACTTCGCACCCGATGTGTACTTCAATGGATACAACACTTTTATGGGCATCGTAAATTTTTTTTAAACTTTTTTACAACAACTTTATGTTAATATTACCCAACTGGTATTTTAATCAGTCAAGAAGACTTACTTATGAAGTCCACGCACATAAAATTTTTCTTATAAGATATCACCAAATTAATATTTAATTGTACTGTGCGTTTTAGCGGGATTTTAAGTGACTAGATAGCACTAAAATCAATCCCTAATAAAATATTCAAATTTATTTTCTTATGTTTTATTAGCAAGATGATGTAATTTTTAGATAAGAATTAATAAAAAATATACATACGAAGACATAAATTACTTATAATCACAACACAGGTATACACGGACCATCTTTGAATATACTGTTCCTTAATGTGAAAAGTTACATATTTCAAAATATAAAATTATCAAAACTAATCTACTAATTATTTTATAATACTAGCATAATTTATATTACTTTTTTGATTAATAACAAAATAACAATTTTGTAAAAACTTTCAATAATATGTATTATGTTAATTTCGATTATCCAAGAAATTTTATATACAAATAACATATTTTTTATACAACAGTTAATTTTTGTGCATTAGAAGCCTTTGTTGGAAATCCAAAAAAATTAACTAATTATACAGTTTTCATAGTACTTGTCAATTTGTATTAAAATAATACCTACTTATAATAAAGTTCGATCACTAAAGATGTCGCGATTGATCATGCGTGAATGTAATCTTATTTGAGCCCATAAAACAGCCCCATTGAAGGACATATCTAATTACCACTACTTGAAGCTATTATAATAACATGCCTCCGTATAGTAAAATCTGTGATTCTAAAAACACTATGTGTGAATCTCTACGGTAGTGAAGCGTGCAAGCTTAAAGCCATTCACCTAACGAAGTGACATGTAATATGCATTTCGATGTCATTAAATCATTAGACAATTGATAAAAATCTAAAAATTTACATAGTTTCATGTGATTTTTAGAACGTTTATTTGGGGATTTGATATTCTTAACTTTTTTAAATACATATTTTATCATTATGTTTATTATAACAAGACAAGTGACTTATCCCATAATATAATTACGTATATGTTATTACGATATTATAAAAACATCATATTAAAGTTCATGGTTTGGACTGCTATTTTTTTTTTTTAAGTTCCAAGAATTAGGACGAGGAGAAAAGGACAGTAAAAGTAATATGCAGGAAAAAATGAAAGAAACTTGTTTCAACTTGTTTAACGTTTTGAATAATACAAAAATCGACTAACATTATTTTTCATAAAGCACCTGTAGGACAAGTCTTAATTGAATGGTCCTGCCTTTTGACTTGACTTTTTTTCTGCGAACACAAATATGCGATGTTATAGTAACACATTCTTGTGAAGCCGCACTAATTCTACCTGTGCGACTACCTGCCCGGAGAGATATTTCAACGAAGGGTGGAGACAGAAACCTTCCTTTGACATCGACTCAGGGTAAATAAAAAAAAATCAGCCAGGAAACTCTGCGAAATGCCTAAAATCTTGAGTGGTTGTCGTAATAAGCTGAAAACTTTTAATTTTTATGACTTCACCGCGAAATAAATAACATATAATGTGCAGGCTGTCAGTTGTCTCTGACGGTATACAGTTATGGTTTTATGAGTCACGTGATTTATGATTATTAACATTTTACTAGAAAGAGGCTTTGTAGTTTTTCAACGCGATTAAAATATCACGAAATGTGACTGTCTTCTTCACCTTGAAAAGTAATTTGGTTCTGAATTCCGAGGCAACTCATAAAACAATTTTAGTATATATATATATGATTAGGCTTAATATCCTTTATATTACTCTTTACTCTCGTTGGATTAATTAAAATATAAAGCTACTTCAAATAAGAATTAAATATTTTGTAAATGGTAGCAAATAAATCTTGAAACTACTGAAATCATCGCGAATAAATAAGAAGATGGTTATCTTTTATAAAAATTTTACTGATGAGATGAAGGAAATACATTTTCAAAAAAAATAACGACGAATATATAAACAATAAAATTATAAATATATTTGCTCTTTTTTTTTTAGTTTAATATTATGTTACAGGTAGTCAACTGTTGGGCCGGTTTCATTTTTATAAGCTTTTATTTATTACCTAATCATATTCAATAAAGAAGAATAATGAACTTAATGAATTAATAAGAGATTTATTTACTTTTTAAATAAATTGAAACAATTTCAATGGTATTTTGTAGTGAATTATACCAGAATTATGGTATTAATTTGTATACTTTAAAGTGAAACATCAGTACTTATTTGACTGATTCCTTTAATGAAAGGTTAGTTGACTCTAAAATGTATTCCTCATTTTGTTGTACCACCGTATTTCGTCTTATGACTCTGCCTACCTGTGCATCCATAATGACGTTCTCAGAGACGTGTGTCCGGGACTAATCGAGATCCATTCATCATCACTTGACACCACTTTATTTTTTCTTGAATTCACACCTCTTTCCGTTGCACTTGTAAAGGTACAGCCAACGAATAATGCATTCCAAAGATGCAACCTCTCAAATCATAACAAAAGCCCTTTTTAAATCTTACACTGGAGATCAGTCGCGAGCAGTAAAGAGTCGAGAAATTAATGAAAAATGGTCATGCAATGAAGAAAAAATATCTGCTTACTCAGGTTTATTTGGTATATACTGATTTTGTATCATTTTTATTCATTTTCATGTCTCGGTCGAGCCTAAACATAGAAATGAAAATATTGCTTAATTCGTATATAGACACGAATTGAATATATTAAATATTTATATCAAGAAGCTGTTTCTTTTCTTTATGCAGTAATTATAGTTAAATAAAAATATGCAAAAATACATTTTTTTTGACTAATACGTCAAATTTAGTAATTGTAACACTGAATATATAAGAAATTATTAATTAATCAATGTATCTATTGTCTTCTTCAAATTATTCTCTTTGATAATTTAAAATTCAAATAAATATTTAGAAAAAAACATGAGTATTGAAAAACTAGTAATTTACAAGTAAGCGTTTTTTTTTTCAAAATTTTAAGATAACGTTTTGAAAAATCTAAGCACTCATCTCCTGGATCTAAAAATATACAATGATATTGTTTTTATAGAGCTTTGTAAATAAAACCCACAGCTTTCAGTGTTGTTCGATTTAAATGTTTACTTATGTTTATTCTTCACATATAACAATAAAATTAAGCGTGGTTTGTAATTTTAAAATAACAAATATCACGTCATTACGAATTAATTTATTAGATTCATACTGATCACATACAAGTTATTTAATGCATCAGCTTATAAACCAAAATAACGTATTTTTTCGAAATGATATTAAAGCTATAAAAGTATTCGACGAAACCTATTTGTCCCGACAGAACGGGCCGCACCGGAAGTATCTGACTATAAAATTGACATTTACATAAATTTTATGAAGATTCTCCATACTCTTTTACCGTATAGCATTTAGGAATTTTACTAATACACCATACACTATAGTTTCCTTTTGCTGATAAGTAAACTTAATAATGATTTATTAGCGGTTCGTTGAAATGTTTGCAAAAAACTGTTGAAATGACTTTGATCAACAAAAAAGCTGCATTGAATTTAATCTTAGCATTAAAAGCTTACTAATAAATTGCTACTTATTTATGTGATTTAAATCTCACCTTTTACTTTAAGTGCTTTTTTGGAAGATATTTATAAGGCCTTTCCAGTTTCACAGCCGTATCGTTATTACAATTAACGTTAAAACATACTTTTACTAAACTAATGCGTATCTATACTATGCATAAGTTAAATACTATTATGGCAATACCAATTTCCAAATACAATATTATACTTCATTGCTTCAATGATTATGCATCTAAGTAATATGTGTTTATCATAACCTTAGAACTTGATTCACTCAACAAAGTTTACCTGGGCTTTCACGTGCATTTGAATATGTACTTACTAAAATTAACTCACATAAATTAGTGATATATAACTTCAAATTAAATATAGTCCTATTTCATATCTAATAAAATGTTGTAAATTGTTCACATTAGTTTTTTATGACTTTTTAGGATTTAATTTTGTTATTAGACGGTACTTTTAAAACTTCTTCAAAATTAATACTCGCCTGATTCATATTTATTTTTTATTTGATCTATATTTGTTTTTTTTAAATCAAAAAATGCAGGACTGGTTGCCTATTAGGTTGAGTAATTTGTCTGACAAACAATTCTCGTAAAAAATAATCTGTCAAGTCGTCTTCACATT
>JAGVSQ010003594.1:8443-21231 GCA_022683975.1 Rhyacophila evoluta
CCTGTCCAAAATATTGTTTCCTAATTATTTCAGAACTATTTTTTTAAATTGTTACATTTTAGAATTGAAGTATCGGTATACATACTTTATCAAACTTGATATTAGTATTAAAATATTAGAAAACACTTTTTTGAAACTTTTTTTTTAATTGAAAAAAATGTGATAGATACAGCATAAGAAATACTTGCCACCGTACAGGATTAGAGGTCAACACTTTTATTTTTTAAATAAAAAAAGCAACAATAATAAACAAAATATACTGTGGGGTTCAAACAGTCTATCTGTCAAATTAGTCCAAACAATTTCGAAAAAAAAAAATCCATGATTTTCAATATAAATATGAGAGTTCACAATAGGCATTTACCGTATTTTCATCTCGTTTATCAACTTCGGGTTTATCAAAGTTGTATGTGAGGAGGATTGTGGTGATACGTGATAGATTTAAAGTAGCTGTAAAGCTGACGGAAGCAACTCCTTGCAGATATAATTTATTTTTATCTGTCATCACTTAAAGTAGTGGTATACATGTATATATATAACTACGATGTTTACCAAAGGTCACGCTCACACAAATTCATTGTTTTTCATACATTTTACTCTTGCGTTTGAATTGGATGTTATTCATATGCAATATTTGTTCTTGACTACGGTATATTATACCGTTAACTCTTTATGTTTGCATTTTTACTTGGGCCTTATTTTTATAGTGTTAGTTACGTGCCAATTAATATTCTTACCAATTATTACAATATTTTTTCACATGTCAATTGTCAAATATACTTTTGTTAAGATGTCTCAATTTTTAAGTTGCAAACAGTTACAAATAACCTACTCTAGAGATAATTTAATAGTTCAAAAAATGGTTTCACTTTACGTCAAGCGCTAATTTTCTCAACAATACATCGACATAAATAAATCTCAGTTAGCATAAAAAATGTGCACACCCTAAAAGCTTCTGCTACACTATTTTTGACACTTTAAATAGCACCTCAAGTTTCCTATATAATGGTGTGACACCCATACAAATATAATTGAATAATAGTCACCAGTATTAGAAGGGATTTTTAAAATATTTTAGATTATATTTGATAACTGTCTTCTAGATAATATGTATTAGTATCCACTGATTATATCATTAGCATTTGAGCTCATTTTGCGTGCTAGTACTGCATGAAGTATCGAACTATTTCAGTCAATTTTAACTGCGAGCCCATTGTTAGTAAATCGGAAAGACATCACTAGGCCTATATACCCTTCTGACAGGATTAATTATCTTCCGTCATAATGTTTAAGCTACACTTTATTTAATGCCTGGCATAAATTGGAGTCGGCTCGTGATGCAGTGAAACACAATATGGTGCGCGCATGCAACATTCGGTCGGGCAATAAAAGTCCTCGCATTTCGGAAATGTTGCACCTAGCATTTACATTTACCTATCTGCCATAGACAATTTAGCCGACGCAATATCTTCCGTGTTATATAATATATATACTCATATTTGAACAAATTAAATTGAATATATCATCAGTAAAACTTATCTTAAATACTTCAAAATGATAACTCATTTTTAATATTATTTAACATTTTTTTATCACAATTATAATACTTACACTGTATAAGGTTAAACTTGTTTACAAAATTTTGATAGCCTTGTCACACCTTCAGAAGTAAAATTATCGCAAGTCTGAATTTATATTTTGCAAGATTGAGTTATGAATTCAGTCAAGCTACATGTTTTTTTTTAATTCTAAGATGGCACTGAAAGAGTTGAAAAAAGTATGTAATACTGCAGTAAATGTGATACGACAATGCTTTTCATAAATCTTAAAGCTTTTTTTTCCTGTAATATTTTAATTAAAATAGCAATATAAAGCCAGTACATATTAAATGTAGTATATTAATATGGACCAACAGTTAGTTATTACTCTGCTAAAAATGGACAGTTTTGACATACGACAGTGTACTTCTTCAAGTGCGACATATTGATACACATTGACAAATATATCTGAGATACGGCTAAAAATCTATAAATAATTTTGGAATCTTTAAAAGCAAATTATTAGTATGAATATTGTATGATCTAGTATTAAAATGATTGTGTTCTTTTCACACCAAAATTAAAATATTTATGATCAAAAAATATTTTCAACTATGCAATCAAAATAAAAACTTATCGTTGAATATTTATTGCGTTTTTTTAGTTTGTATATATTGGAGTATGTCTTAATTAATTTCAATTAACGGGTTATTTAAAGATAAAAAAATAAATAGCACATTTATCACTGTATCATTTTTAATACTAATATTTTCAAAAGATTCAGCATTAACGATGTTAAAATTTATAATATTTTTTCAAAATGTTTTGAATGACTTTCTTAGTCTCAACAACATTATTCTTGTATGTCATACGAGGTCATACGAGACTTATTTTGTTTACAAAATCGACTAAGTATGTAGATAAAACATGTGTTAAAACATAAGAAATGTTTGAAACCTGTAACCAAAGTGTTACCTTATCGAATGTGTTTATTTAATTAATACTAAATCATATCTGTACAAAAAATTAAGACCATTTCCAAAAATATGAAGAAAAATCTCTTTAAATTGATAACAAGTCAAAATTCCAATGTCTTGCGCATCTATTTCTATAATATATCATTTAGGTTTTTTCTAATTGCAGCTGAAAGCTTTTTTCTAGTAACAAAACTTCCAATATAACGTTAATTTTTTGTTGTTCTAAACAAACGTTTATATAATAGTAATAATATTTTTCTTTTTTCAATATAACGAAACGAAAGGGGTTATAAGCCCACGAGTTTCTTAAAAACGAGATTCGACCTTTATGTAGGAATAAAATGTTACAAAAATCAATTTCAAACGGGAAAATGTTGGCCGATGACAATAAAAAAATATGGAAATGTAATATTAACATCAATGTTTATATTACAAAAAAGTGTATGAGATTATAATATATATAACCAGAAATTCTTGTTTTAAAATTTTAATTTACACAGCAGTTTCTTTTAGTAATCATAACATTTAAAAGCTTTAAAGAGCATATAATGCTTGTGGACCATAACTTCAATTATTGGATAGATTGAAAAATAAGCTACGAGGTTTTTATTGTAAGTATTATTTAATATATTTCAATATCGAATTGAAAATTTTCACCAGTGAAAATTGTTTTCCTTCTTATAACAATGTTATTCTTATTCACACTCTTCTGTGCAATGGCGTATTTTTCCTGTAACTGACATTTAAATTTTTCTTTACGTGTTTTACAAAAAAAAAGTATAACAATTTGGATTTATTCACGAATATTTTTCGCAAAGAATTCCCATCAGACGGATATTGAGTTTCTACATCAAATAACGTAATATAAATTGTATCGAATTGAGTTTTTATAGCATTTTCACGGTGCAGTATATTATTTCAACGTAATAATATACCATTATGAAATGATATTGCAGCGATCGAAAAGAAAATATAAAGAAATAGACGGCCTATTTTTCCCCCAAATATATATTTTTTGTATCGGCTTGCTTCTTTTCAAGCATGTATAATAGGCATTACATAAAAGCAATGTGACAGATTGAATCTTTTGTAAATTTCACTTGATTTATGATTTATTATTTACAGAATATTACGTTATGAATACAGAGTTATTAGTTTTTAAATATATATAATATTTTTATTTAAAATATTGTACATTACACTCATTTGTGCAATACGTGTTTTGTCTTTTTTATAAAATTGATTTTTTTATATATAATATCGTATTTAATAACAAAATTGAGGAAATTAAAAGCAAAAATGTTATTGTCTTTTAAATAAATATTGAGAAAACTTAAATAAATTCGAAAACGGCGTTCTATTTATTGAAGTTGTTTTGATATTTTTCTTTGATTAATTGAGATTAAATAAATTTGTATACATATAACAAGTAAATAAAATGATGGGGACATTAATATGTATAAGATTAATGGAGTATGAGCGACTTGTTTTAATGATTGTGATATGGGCAATGGCATTTTTGCTTGAAACACTATCAATAATTGGTCACTTACGAATTTTTTTATCGTGTTTTACTGTGGAATTGCATGCCATTGTAAATCATTTCAACCATTAATATTTAAATTCAAATTTTGTATCCGGTCAAAAAGCATATTTTTTAATGTGTATTGCAAAACACCGATATAAATAATGATAGATGAAATATTAAATGTTTCCTTTCATTTTTCACAATTGAGATTGATGTTTAAAGAATCGATAACATGATATGGTGGCCAATATTACAGAAACGCATAACTTGATTTTTTTGTCTAGGTCACTTTTTAAAATATATTTTTTTTTTTGTATCCAATCTCTCGAATCATTAACATATTTTTATATTAACACATATGCTTATAAAATGTGTGGAATGTATTTTTTTTTTGCAAAAATGTACCAATTATATAAGATTAA
The DNA here is from genome assembly GCA_022683975.1 of Rhyacophila evoluta. Lineage (NCBI taxonomy): Eukaryota > Metazoa > Arthropoda > Insecta > Trichoptera > Rhyacophilidae > Rhyacophila > Rhyacophila evoluta. The sequence continues at coordinate 12,909 of JAGVSQ010003594.1, forward strand.
TTATACTAATTATATAATTATACAAGAGATTGCAAAAATTAAAACCATAATTTACACAGTGACTAACACAACACAATTGAATTACGTATTCCTGCAATATTGGCGACGATATACAATACAAAAACATCAAAAGAGTTTGAAATGTGTATAAAAGAAGGTATCATTAATATTTGCGTAAAATGTCCCGTTAATTAATTATACACATAGCTTCAATGAAACAGTGAATCTGTTTTCTTGATAAAATTTACAGTTCAATAAAAATCAATCAAATATCTCAGGATCACATCTTGTATATATTTTCCTAGAGTATGCCCACTCAACTATTACTGGGCCCGAGGGTCCACATCACTCGCTGAGCTACAGCTAATTCTGTCTCGCACTTACAAGCGAAACAGCCTCCTACCTACTAGCCTGATAAAACGACTGTTTTACACTGACAGATCAAACTCTGGACGACTATAAGCAATGATTTCTGACAATTGCATGAAAAGTTTACACAAACATTTTTTTTAATCGTGACTATAAAAACTGTCTTATTATATCTGTAATGTTAACATTTTACTTTTCATAAAAAAATCATCACAATTAATAAGACATACAAAGCATAATTTATTACAAAAACTCCTAGGAGACTCTATATTCATAGATATCTAGATATGCTTCATGTATCTTGATTTTCGTCTGTTTGTCTTATTTTTCAATCATATCTGTTTTTTTCAGAACATGATATCCATAATTCCCCGTAAATAACTACTTTTTTCAAGCCTTCAATGTTATGGCCATATTTTAATCTCTACTGTATAGATCACGCATGAGTTTATACGGACAAGGTATATACTAGAACCAAGAACACTCTCCGGAAATATATATCTCGTTTCCAATATAACATGACTTTTGATTCAATGTGGAGCTTTTTCTTCATAAAGTAATACAATTTCTTCTATGGACACAATCATTTGTTTTAAGCTCACTCTGTATTCCATAAATATGGTAAATTTTTCACTCAAGATGGTGTTCATCTTCTTCCTAGTAGGACTTTTATGACATGCGATTTAAAATCACAACACGCATAATAGACGTTTAAACAAAGTTTTGCGGTGCTTTTGATCTATTCTGTCGGTCCCAAGAAGTTTCTTTTTACATCTTTAAACTTTACCGGTAATCGTGAATATTTTAACAAGCCTCTCCTTTGGGAAATATTATATAAATAATTCTTGCGTTTATCTCAGTGAAAATTTAGATGTTGGTCCATTGATTGTCACGTCCAGCACTATGCATAACATCTTTTTCTTTTGTAATTCAAAATTCTGTCAATAAATTAAATAAATACGTTGCATATTAAATAAATAAATACCGCCAAAGTAATTTCAAGTATTCTTGAGTTTCTTTCTACCAACAACCACGTCAAAATAATTATACTCATGTATATCGTGTGCAACGAAGGTGCTCTTTTTCATACTGTCAGTTGCTTTTTGCACCACTCGCTGTGTCTTTACATCCGTAATGTTGGTATTATTGTGAAGCAACGAGCGTGTGTTGCCTTTTGAAATACAATTAGTTTCTCACAACCTTTTGTGGTATATACTAGATTGTGTATTATTATGATTCATATTAAGCCGTGTCAATACCGGACTTTGTTGAAAATAGATTTTTTTACTCGCCGTAAATCAAAATTTTGTGTAAACTAAGAACATTTTATATAGCTACTGACGTATTTTTAATTTTTAGTTAGAGAGTTATGTGGGAAACTTCATAAAATAGTCAAGCTTTGATAGCATTTGTGTTGATTATAATAAAATTTGACATAAAATTAAAAATACTTCTAATTATTTCGGTAGATATGGTGGTTTCTGGCCTTTTCGAAATAATGGCCTTGATTAAATTAATCTATGATTTTGATGTAATACGTACAATATAGGAAGCTCCAGCTTGTAATCTGACCGGATATAAACAGGACTCATAAACAATTTACACCAACCCTTGCCCACACCCCTTGAAAAATAAAACCCTGCCCCTAGTGCTTCTCGGGGGTTAATTCTTATGTTCGGTAACGCAAGCTTTGGTGGTGGGAGTTATTCACTTTAAAAATGTATACACGAGGTCCTTTTCAAACATATTTTATGTAGTTTAATTATTCTTTCGGGTGCTTTAAAATGGCATTTACATTTTGTATCTTGTCGCCATTTTTTACAACACCTCTTTGTAAAATATCTTTCGACGTTGTCATCATAAACAAGTTATATTTATTTTACACACAAATTAATCCATTACTTGCGAATTCAAGATTTAACAATTTCTCATAAATGTAGTTTTAATACAGCTACTTAATATTTCAAGCAATCTTGATATTGCACATTATTGATGAAATATTTACCATTATTTGATATTCGTAAAACACAAAAATTTTAGATATAACATTAAGAATTGTATCTAAAAGGTCCTTTGTTTTTTTTTATTCAAAAATATTTTTTTGATACAATTAACTTTACATTATTGGAAGATGTTAACAAGTTGTGCTGATATGTCAATCAATCAATCAAAAATATTCATGTATATACTTTTACTTTCAATCAAGTTTCATATGTGCTACGTTTGGTGTATGAGCTTTCGATTTCGTTGATATCTGTATTTAAAAGTCACTATTTTTTATTCGGATTTTTTGAGTATATGGTTAATAATAATTATCTTATACATGACTATGCTGAATTGTTTTTAATTCAGGCACGACTCTAAAAACTCAAAACTAATTTCATGTGGACGCCATTATAATATTTGGGTTATAATGTTTTAACAAAGCCCTAATTTATAATCTTTGTTAACCAGTTTAAAATTCTTTATATAAATATTATATAGTGAAAGTATAAGAATCCACAAAAATACAGACAAAAGGATAAAAAAAAACATAAATTATTGTGATTTAAATATTCGTGTTTATATGCCCTCAAGGTAAGTAATGTGTTTTTGTTAAAAGTTTCTTTTAGTTTTCTTATATTTTACGGTGAGATAAATTTTCTACACGTGTCAAAACTAAACATGTAACGTGAAACTTAAATTAAAATGCTAATATTATATACAAAATATTGCGGTTGAATTATATACCAAACAAATTATTTTCAACATCCAAAAATAGGCCGTGAAGCATTTTCAATTTACGATATTTTGTGAATTATTTGAAAAGAATTTTTCAAGTGATTTTTATTTCGACATTCTTTAAATTCATTTTTTTACGGGAAATAAATAACATTTTTCTTGTTTATGGCCGTGCTATTATTATATTTTTTCGCTTAAAAATTATCAAGAAATCTCTTCAGTAATAGAACTATAAATCAACTTTGTATTATATACTCAACAAAGCGTTTTTTTACATATTATTACACTTAGCTTTCAAACAATACCATAACAGATTTTTTCCAAATTAAAATAACCAAAATTTTCTTTAAACTACAACTCTAAATCACTGATTCCGCGTGGTTACAAAACCCTATATTCAAATAGAACATCAATAGTCATAAATTGACAGCACGTATTATATTGTACATTTGTAATTTGTAGCCGAAAATCCTTATTGAAGTATTGGAAAATTAAATAAAATCAAATCCACTTATTTTAATTCAAAAGAAACATTATTTCACTCCGGTATATTTTATTTTCTTTCGTGTCCCAATCCTTATTTTTTCATAAAGTTGTTGGTCCTCTTCAATAATTTAATAAATTTAGTATACGCACTGTCAACTTACAGCTATCAATATATATTAAGTTTAAATATCAATATTTAATAGATATATACAACTATCGAGGAAACTCTTTTTGATAATTGATAATTTGATGATAGTATAATATATTTTACTATTCTCGCTCGTAGACAATATGAAACCCAAAGATGACTACTTCATAAACATAATATGTAAATGAACTTGAAAAATATAAGAATAAAAGCTTAATTGTTTGACCAATAGACTGAGCTATACCATAACTTTATAAAACATCCCAATAAGTCACAGTAAGTTACTTTACGGAGATCCATTATATTCCATTTTTGTAGTGCATATATTCATACTGTGGAGGTATATGTTTACCCTGCTTAGACAAAACCCAGTTATCTTCATAAAACAATGATGTCGTGAATGAAGATTAGTTTATTTTTCCTGCACGCAAATTTGGCAAAAAGTCCTTCTTTTTCTAGCCGAAAGGTATTTTTTTTAATAAATTAGCATATGAGTCTTGATTTTTTTGATATAAGTGTATTTATTCAGTACATTGTGATTTTCAAATAAAAACCCTTGATAAACTGAGAGTTAATACATTTTGCCTAAATATGGTAAATGTGCTTAATTTTTTTAAATGTTTGATAGTAAACAGAAATTCATATGCAAATAAGATACATTTATGAAATATTATCATTTGAAATGTCACTCTCATGACATACTGTGAGCTGATATGAGTATGAGTTATTTAATTACGTCGAGTGATTTCAAGGGTGTAGATATGTCTCGTTAAAAGGACAAAGCATCAATGCTTTGTTTCCCTGTTTGGAAAAAGAAATTCCAATCATAATCCGTGTGAATGGGCATAAATCATTCTATTTTTCGTGCTCTATTAGTTAAAGTGAAAGCCGATATATTTCAGGAGAGCGGTGTTTTGAGGCTGTGGCGATGCGGCTAAAGATAACCAGCTCGCCGCCCGTCCTTTGATTAATGTTCCTTTTTCTCCTTGCCAAAGAAGAGGAAAAGTGTTTATCGAAAATTATTATTCTTCGCCCGAGCTTAATTTATAGCGGTCGACGAAAATGGTCGCAGCTTTATTAATACGCGCGCAAAGATTCCATCTTACACTCAAGAGACTCTATTCTATATATATATATAAATAACATTTATATTAATCTAAACATTTTTTTATAGAAAACTATTGTCAGTCAATCGTTAAAATTACTGATCATCTATATCGCTACATTACTACATTGAAATACGCTTTATAATATTTGCATGCACCTATAAAATTCTAACCTGCTACCTACAGTTCTGGGTTCTTTATAACCGAATGCATGTACCCTCTCAACTATAGAAACCGCAAGTAAATCCACAGCAGCAATATTTAAATGAATACAAAATTAACATTCAAATTCTATAAAATCATAATTAATCAATAATGTTCGAAATATATTTTACTTGGAATCATTTCTCATCGCAAATAAAACCGATGCAAATATAGTTTTTATACTTGAATATCAAAATCCCCAGTGTGCACTACTTCTATTAAGTCTCTTCTCGGAAAATTTATTGGCTACTTACAAATAAAACTGAAAAACTGAACCGCCATATAATTTTCATCCGAACGTTCGATAGATATCAATTAAAGCCGTATTAGAAGAAATTTGTCAGAGAGAACTAAAGTTGCGCCATTATAAATTTAAATTTCCATTTTTTGAGCTTTTGAATTTCGTATTTCCAAGTTTCTTATTCATAATATAGTAAATTTTAGATCAAGCTTAACACAATGAATACTTGATCAAAATTCATTTTCTTCTTGTCAACCAAATTTAAATTTACTCTTACAATTACACATTTTCTTTATATTTGCTTTTTATCTTGGTGATCTTCTTGGTGTAAATTATCCACAAGAATTCCAACATTCCGAGTCTTATTGTCATTTTTGGGTTGTCTTTTCTATTATGTGATAAAATTATTATTCTTTAAGCTTTGTTATTAAGTAGTGTGAGATGTGTTTGATTCATTTTGTTCTTTATATCTTATCCGATCGAATCTAAGTCTGCCAGATATGTCGCAGATTATTTCAAGTTTGGGAATATGTATTCTCATATCTCAATATATTAGTAAGAGGTAATTTGTATTTGTCGCTTCCATGCCTTTGTTAAGCATGTACGTTTTAGTGACAAAGATTACGGATTCGAATCCAACAGTTTCTAAAATGTTTTGTATTTAAATTCACCAAGCTAGGAAATCGTTGAGTTGTTTACATACATAAAGTCAATAACTAGCATTTTTAGTAAAAAAATAGTAAAGTACGTCAAAGTATATAATTTTGAGCTGCATGTTTTTAAATAAAACCGATTACTTAGAATTTAAGCTCAAAGAAACCGCTACTGAAAATTAGTCTATTTTTATTATTTTTTTAATATTTAGGCAATTCACCGATCTGAATATGTCATCATAAAACTACCTAATGTGCCCACAATCCACCCACTCCGTCCTTACACTTATTCTTACTCAGGCGCATTACGCAGCTCTGATTTTGAGATGCGATTTACTTTATTCGACGGGAATATCCCGGAAATAAATATAAATTACCCAAGCCACGCGCTTACGTGTGCTAAAATTATCATACTTTAAGACTTAAGAACTATTGAATATAACCATGATTATTGAAAATCTTAGAAATTTATTTATTTTAATTGCAATCATAAAACATCCACTATCTCAAAGCTGTCAATATTTTAATGACTTTTTGCTTCATGACAACAATATTTATGTAATATCTAATCAATTGAAACTGATTATTAAGATTTTTGCAGACACCATTACTAAAATATAACTTTGTTTACCTTGTATAATATTGATTTATTATATACAAATAATATCAACGTATTCAAGAAGCCGTCAAGTTTTACAGTTATACTGGAGGTTGTAGTATTTGAACTTAAATTTTTTTTTTTTTGAGTTAGTTGAGGTCAGAATAATTTCATTCTATATTGATAAAGTTTTGAGATGAGAATGTACACAAAAATCGTAAGTTAGCAGGATTTTTTATATAATTATTTAAAGGCTTTTTTCAGGAATAATTTGCTGTTTTAGCATGTATTAATATATATTTCATTTAATTAGCGGTAGATTAGATAAATTAAAACATTTTACGTCCATCGCCCATTTTTTAAATGTTCACTTCCGGTAATTGCAGCCCCTCTGGATGTCGTTATTATTAATGTCCATGTTATTAAATATTTTAACGACCTTAAATAATGAAACGCCTTTTTTAATGGGCTTACCGATAAAACAGATTATTATTTTGATTTGCAACATCGCATTTTGTGAACGTCTTACAGATTCGCAAATTCTCTCATAAAATTCTTAATAAACGTTAAAGAAGATCGCTTTATGTATTATTTTATTATTGCGTCGGCCTAATTGGAATATAAGAAGCTTAAATTGTCCATATTAAGGTATCATGTCGTTTATTGGATACAAAAGCTCCGTTTTTTTAATACCGTAAAAATATTCTTTCCATAAAAATTAAACAACGTCCCATTGAAATATGCATGACTCAGTTTGTTCTTGAGTTCAGCATTTTATAGTAGTGCGTTGCTTAGGGAAATAATTTTTTTTAATAACTTTCCAAAAGAAAATCTTATTTCAACCATTTCTCAGTGTGTCTACTGAGTGTAAGTTTATGTGGTCACCCCCCCCCCCCCCCCCCAAGCAAAAGTTTACTCCAGTAATCAAATAATTGATCCCACCTAATGGTAAAGAAAAATTTAAATTGTGCAGCTTTATGTTGTGAGTGCGAATTCCATAGCTATTGGATTGAATAACAAGTCAAAAAAATCTGAGAGCCAATTCTCGTGAAATATTTGTTTTAAATAAGTCTCTAATTTATAATATGCACATATCCATAAACTCCATTCTTAGGGCCATCACATTCAAATTTCTTAGATTAATAAGCTCGATTTTTAGAGCAGACTATATTATAGATCAGGGGTCTCCAACTTTTTAGCCTAAGGGCTAAAGCGACTCCTCCACTAAGTCGCAAGAGGCAAAACTTATATATCTTATCATACCAACATACAGTTTCATTTTCTTGCAAGTCTTAGATTTTCTCATTTGTATTTTCTTCTAAAATTCATGGTTTCTTCTTTTTAGGGCTCGCACTCCCAAAGTTTTTTTTTCTGTAGTTTAGCCGTAGTTTAGAAACCTTCAGTATAAATAAATGAAATATCAAATAAATATCCATTTAGTTAACACGGTCATAGTAAAAGTCATAAAAATATAATAACCGATAAAAAATTGAAGCAGAAATTGTAAAGACAATTTTAATAAAGTTATTACGTCGCAAATGCAGAAACATTAACAAAATGACAAAATTGCAATCGCGTGTAACGTATTGTTTCACATGCAGTATGCAGTTATGGTACAAAATTACCCGAAGACCATATTTGTTGATTATTCTTGTTATATGTACTTTAAATCCGCATAAAGTTAATTCCGTAAAATGATTGTCATGTCATGAAGTTATACAGTATTATTAGATCGCTATACTAATTTATAAGCCGTCTTAAATTTAGACTTTAGAGAATTTATTAATAATGTGATAA
>JAGVSQ010003595.1:8561-21226 GCA_022683975.1 Rhyacophila evoluta
TAAACATAATATATTTCGTTAAAACCCAAGTATCATTAGTAAAATAATATCATATAACGAGATAATTGGGAGATATAAATTAATAATTAACAACTTATCAAATCGTTGTTGAAATTTAGAACTATCCTAAGTCAAATTTTAAGTAAAATTGAATTTTCTACTAAAAGCGGTGTATAAGATACTTATTTCTTGTCCATGACATGCTAAGTATCCCATGTATAAACATAATATATTTCGTTAAAACCCAAGTATCATTAGTAAAATAATATCATATTTATTAAAATTTAAACACACCAAAACATACATATTGCAAATTATATTTACTTAGCCTTGTAGGTGATATTTATCTTCAAAAATTATGCAAAAAGAAAAGTTTTTTGAAAGATTGTGCAAAAAGTGTTTATTCCATATTTTTCTAACAGCTCTGCTGTAAATGAAGTTCAGTTTGATATAGGATAGTTTTGCGTTCAATCAACGAAGTATTAAACGCAGGCAAGGTCATGCAAACAAGATTGATCAGCCGATCGTCAGCTGAATATATATATATATAATATCAACCTTTATTATAAATATTTTATAATATTTTTAACATTGATTACAAACTTATTTTCCAATAGAGTTGGCTACTTCTGCTGCATAATACACGATTTAAGCTATTAAACTCAGTAGTTCAAAGTGCAATTAATGCCAATCACATCCTCTCATCTCTATATTCTGGCTGACATGGAAGAGCTTCTTCAAGTCAATCGGGCCGGCCGGTCGACCATTGAGACTTGGTGTTTACGGGAAATAATTTATTAATGTTTAAAAGATATGTGACATTTTACGACTTATTATATCTCTTCGTCGAGCTTCGACAGGAATAGTGTTTATTCAAATGTAGGAATCTTGCACATTCTTGTGCATGTCAACCAAAATTTAAGAAAATCATTTCTGGCACTTTGAAGAGTGATTTATGTTCGCTACGACACGGTGTGTACTAAACGGGCGTAGGGATAGGAAAGCAAATGTAATTAATTTTATATTATATTAGCTTTGTTGATAGCTGCTTATGTTTTATATTAAATTGCATATGGAGATAACCAAGCTGACTCCAGATCACTTCGGTAACCAATCTATTACAAGGCACGGTGGTTTTACCGTCAAGGTGTCTCAGTTTGGACTTGTAAAGTAGTTGGCCAGAACAGGATGCTAATCACGTTATATGGGAATGTCCGAGAATATTTCCGTAATGTTAAGAGTTACCATAGTCACTTCAACCGGCTGTTGGGCCATCCGGCTTGGTTGCCACAACGGCGAATTTCATTGTTTTTTAAAAGTTTGTGATGATCTCTTCTAAAATTGCTTGGCCAAATAAGTCTCTATTCTATTCATTTTAATTTCAGTCGACTTGGGTGCGTGGTAACCTAAGTCTTGGGAATTTTATTAATTAATGTCCTCTCGTGAGGGCACATTTATTAGCAAATTATCGGCAAAGGCTGCGTGGTATTAAAAGTCACATTTTGATTTGTGTATTATTCTTTATTATTGAAGGATGATTCATTTTAATGCATTCGAATCGGTATATATAATCAATAATTAAAAAAATATTACGAACTCTTTTTCTTAATGAAATTTACAAATAAAATCTCTCCACATTTAGCGTCATTTGATGTTTGTAGAATAAAAGACTAGAGATAAATTTTAAAGTTGAAATGCTTTTTTTAATGCCTCTCGCCATCAATTTACTAATATAATTATTTTTTTTCTCCGACAGATGCTTGTCGTTAATCACAATTTCCCGAAAAGAAAAATACTTCGGCATTTTCCGCCGCCATGTTCGTTTTGATCGTTTATGTTTATAACACTGCAACACGAAAAATGTTTTAACATTCCCGCCAAACCGACACCTGCTGTCTGAGTTTTTCTTTTATGTATTTTACTGCCTTTTCACTATACTCCTTTGATAGGCTATATGCTATATGGACTCCAAAATATAGCGCTGTCTTAAACCGTTTTCGAGAGTGTTTTGTACATTATTATTTAGACTTCTATTTCCGGAAATTGGAAAAGATCATATGGATAGAAAGACGACACACACAGTAAATGAATATAAATATTTTCTATAGATCAATTTATTTATTTTGTAATGCTATATCCACCACTGGAGTAATAATCTGACATAGTAATTAGATTAACAATTTTCGCTTTTGATTAATGATTTTATAGTAATATTATTGCTCGAATACCCCGGATTGCGGGGCGCGAACGCTAATATCTACACTACCGGGAGTTATTTTACATAGTAGCGATTTATATAAGTGTTCTATAACCTAGGTGGAAAGCCATTACAGAACCAATATACACACTCTTCTTTCTCTTCTCACCGTTCTAAGGCAACTCCAAAAGATGATATCGAGCCGCTTTCGGCAAAATTCGTATGCGGCAATTTAGCGATGTTCGTTTTTGTTTAAATCAGTTCAAACTGATATCCGCATGGACGCAAGGAATGCAGCAGGCGAAGTCATAATTAATGAATTTTCATTTTATCGTATGATTTATGTTTTGAATTACGAAGCAAAACATCGTAATCGTCATAATTATAGTGCTATGCTTACGATGTTTTACCGATAACGGCTCGATATCCTCTTGTCACATTGTATTCTAGTTCGTTAATTATAGTCACAGAACTCAAACGACGTTTTACAATATATGTATCAAGTATAAAAACACATTCTTTATGTTAATTTTATCAAATGCTTAATCAGCTTGTATCGCTACGGAATCTTGATCCAGCCAGCCCATTCATCCGCAGAGGAAAGCAGGCAACAAGCTCTAATTGGCGCGTAAATCATTCCCGCAATAATATTTATAGATCCTGAAAGATAAATTAAACTTATTTAATGGGGTGTCAGATACTTCCTGTCAAAATTTATTGAATTCTCACTAAATAGTTGATGAAGTGTACATTTTGTATATAATTTATTGCGTATTTCTTATTAATATGATATCTACTTAGCGAAGTATTTGAAAAATAATTATAACTATTAAATTATTTAATTCGTGTGTCCACTTTATTGTACGTAAATTATTTATGTATATCGTGAATATCCTAGTCATATAAATATTGTATATTACAGTTACACGATGATTTTTTTACTTAATTGTGGAATTTTACTTGGAATATTAGTTTATAAAATATTTTGTACAAAATTGATTCGAAAGTAGGATTTTTTTTATGATTATTGCTATCGAATGATCTTATTTGGTATTCATTATTTTTAACTCGCACCTTACTGTGGCAAAAGTCACGGTACTAGACCTAAAGTCGAAGTCCAGTCTAAAATGTATATTTTCAATTCGAATTATGCAAAATCTGCCATTTAAACTGTTGTAATCAGCTACACATATCATTGTATTCAGTATTAAAAGCCAAATAATATAAAATAACTACAAGAAATGAAAAATAACGCCGGAAACATAGAATCGACACTTCAAGATAGATATCATTCATACACTGATACACTTCGTGAAGCGCTAAGAATGCTCCTTCTCTTCCCCTCTTAGACTTGATGACATTGTTCAAATGATCGACGCTACCCAATACACATACCGTTATCCAATACACGCACATGCCGGTCCTAGATTTAATACAAAATATTTTATTATTCCTGTTAATATTGGCCAATGCTTTCATTTGGTAATAACCATTGAAATTATAAGGATTTTAAAACAAAATAAAATATAGTTTCTGATCACCCACTATGATTCACAGGACAGTAAGAGTTGAATTCCCCAACCTATTCTCAATGGGCAACTTATTTTCTCAAATAGTTAATCGCTGTGTTATATATTATAATATCGCATTATAATAATGTCAATATATTACTTGTATATGTATCGTCATATTAACCAAATATTGTTTTTTATTTTATACTGTCGTCTTTCAGTAACATATATTGTAATATATTTAAATTTGGTGGATATTGATATCAGAATGCATTACAGTTTACATGTTACCTAGAATTAAAGTTAAAGTAAGAAAGTAAAATGAAAAAACAGGATACGATAACGGTTAAGTTAGGTTAGGCAAGGTTTTTTTCCCTATAGGAATTGCGGATTCTGTTTACCTTGCTTGTTATGTACAAGGTTAGAATTTAGTGTGGTGTATTGTTCGTGTTTAGGTTGTCTGTTTTTTGTTTTGCTGTGTTGGGATCGGGAGGGATGTTTAAGGTATTCTCCTAATGTCATATATCCATTTGTACTATGCACAAAGGATGTGTAACGTAAAAAATTGTATATTTTCTTGGCCACGATTTGAATGCGTTCGAGCAAGAGACTCAAGTACATCTTTGACAAGCCATGGCCGTGAGTTAGGTTAGGTTAGGTTAGGCTAGCTTAGCTTAGCTTAAGTTAGGTTAGGTTGGATTGAAAGATTTCGGTGGTTCGTTATCCAACATTGCTTACACTCGATTACAGTCAATGTACGTTTCAATCTTTGCGTGTAACATTTATGTCATATTATGAAATTTATCATTTACCGTCTACAAACTTTTTTTTAATTTTGATGTCAAAAAATCGTTTGATTAATTTCAAGTATTTAGTCGTAGATTATAATTATGCGAAATAGCTTATCTTAATCCAAATAAATACTCTTTATCTTTTCAATTTTCAAAGTAATGATTAGGATATCTGTCCTGGTAAAATCGGTTTTATAATTATTAACATGCAATTTTAGTAGTTTTCACTGATCGATACGAAACTATAAAAATATATCATTTTATGAATATTGTTACGAGGCACACGGAATTTAAAATATACGATTTTTTGGAGTGGTCTAATTTATATTTGACTCCAGAAATTATTCATCTCTCGCTTTAAGAAAATATTACACATTTTCTTTAAAAATAAAACATCGCAAACTGGTGGGCGACGCTTCGTTTGATTTTCTGACTGTTTCTTTTTTGTCCTGTGAAGTTTTTGTATGTTAAAAAAAACACCGTCACTTTTGATAACGCACTAAAATCAACAAGTGGTAATTCAAGACACGTTTTGCTATGTTTGAAGATCGATTGAATTTATCTATCATATCGTAGCCCCCTTTAAACGGAATGATATCAAATCAAAAATATATATTTATTAATCGTCAAGTTACGACATTTACAAGACGCATACATATTACTATGCCACCATGCTCATTAAAATAACGTCTTGTAAAAATGTTTGTGGGCAACATATTAATAGATACCTAATAAAATTTCGGTTTATTTTTCATTCTTTCGGACACGCTGTTAGTAATATATTGTAAATAATAATTTCTTTTGAGAAGAATGCAAGCATAGTGACGAAAGAATCCGACGTATTTCGGTAAATATTTACGTCGAAGTCGTTTCCATTTCAATTCATTTATCTACACGTCATTTTCATCGAATTTCTCTGGATCATGCTTACGACATTCTACTACTATATAAAAATTCTTAAAATACCTTTCATTAATCATCTAATTCTTCTCCTATATGCCCTCGTGGAGCACTCAAAATGCGAAGACTTGACAGTTTGTGTTTATCAGTTGTCAGCCAATTGCATCACCAACTGCCGAATTGAGACCTCTCATATATTCTCATTCATCTCTATAATCATATTATTTTTTATTGAGACGGTTGAATTATTGTTTAAATATATATATATATAGACTAACCGGATTTCTTTGAAAATCTAGTCAATACAAATTTACACATAGGATTCCAAGTCAATAAAGTCTATTTCAGTTTCTATTATATCAACTATATTTATTTACATTTCTCCTCACAAACGTGCTTTTACTAGATTATAATTAAAATAAAAACGCAAACCATGTTAGGTCTCCATGTGGAGTATGTGGATTAACACGGTATAAAGAAGTCCATTCCAGAAATTCAAGCATATGGATTTGGCGACATCGATTGTGAAAAAGAAAAATGACGTAACCCTCAATTTTTAAATAACTTTTATTAAATAATCAGAATGTATAGAATTTAAAATACGTTCCATCAAAAGGGGTGTAAGCTGGAAATATTAAATTAGTATCTAAATTTAGCTTTTAAGTTTGACAAAAGGATGGCCTATGAAATTTTCAACCAGGAAAAAGAGCTTCTACCTCATGAATTTTACTGGTTTTTCTTAAATAACTTATTAAATCAATATCATATTGAGTAAATAAAATACCAGTTTTAATCTTCAGCCACTTCAAGATTGTTTTTATGTAATGTTTTGACATTGGCTCAAAATCATCAAATAAACGTTTTTGTGCCTTCTGTACAATTTTTTCTATGTGGCTTACGTTCTTTTTACTTTCCATAGTCGATATATTGATAGATATTTTCCACGAGAGTGAGCTGTGGCAATCGAACTCGCAACCTCCGGCTCCGAAGCATATACGCCAGCCTCTCGGCCTCCTTCCATAGATTTTTATATTTGAAAAAACCAGGACCGATTTTAGTCGATTACCACATTTTAATAATTTCGTCAGTTTTAAATTCCTTAACCGATTTCATGATGTTTTTGCATATCTTAAAATTCTAGCGAGAAATTGACTACAAATTACCATTTAAAGTTATTTTTTAATAAAATGCTCTATCATTAAACTACCTTTCATATTAATAGAGCGTAATATTTGTAAAAAAGTTAGACGCAAAACCGCTAAACCATAGGTTCCTAAATCAGACAGAGTCTAAGGGGTGGTAGTAGGTTCAGAAATATTTGAAGGGCGCTCACTTATTCACAGTGTACGCTGGATCCTTCTAGAAGAAATTAATAATTACATCACCCGAATTAAAAAAACGAGAAACGTAATTTTGTGAGCATTTGTGTGGCGTTCAAGTTTGTTGGGGTGGGTGATATTGGCTGCCTTTTTAATAGCTAATAAAACAACAAAAATATATAATTTTTGGAAAAAAGTAAATAATTTAGCCAGCCTGAGAGCTAAAACATGGGCAGTGAGTAATTTAGAGTAATTTAAGATTGGGAATTATGCGTTGAACGATCGCTGTTACCCGTTCTTGCTGATATCACGAACAATATTAAGTATTTAAAGGGCTAAATATTAAAAATATTGAAAACATAAAACACCGTTTATAATATATTTCCATCTAAAACATTACAGCGGATTAAGCTGTTTGAAATTCACTTGTTTTGTCCCAGTTATCTAATTATAATACATTGTGCTAATTTAAAATATGCATATCATATATTATCTATCCCTTTTTATACGTTGGCATCCAGCCCTGCTCTCGAGATATAATATGAATAATAATTTCGTTCGGCGCAACCATGTCCAGTCTTTTGGTTATTTCGAAATAAACTGAATTCACAAATTAATTTCAGTGATAACTTCAAATCCGTTGAACGCACATCTCGCGCCCATTTACCAATTTGCTTACTGTCTGGCTTATAACTCGTGCCCCAGTGTACCTAATTCAGTGAATAATTCATTACGCGTATGTCTAACTGATGGTCTCGTGTTTTGAATATTTACGAATTTTATTTTGTGATATTCTTATAATCATACCGTAAAACGAAATTGTCACTTAGTAATATTTTGTCTTTTATACTTTTATGCTTGATTAATTACTGTGTATTTCAAAATAATTTTATTGACTCGTGTCATTTCAGTTAAAATTTAATTATTAGAAAAACAGTTAACCATTTGGTGCCCACGATTTAAATTCAAATTAACACATATACGCTTCACATTTAAAAACATAAAATTGTAATACATATAGGAATGCATATTGTGCCCAATTATAATTCTGCAAATTCTCAGGTGGAGCATTATAATTAAAATTCATTAATATGATTTGAGTATTTAGTATGTTTATGTTAATTAGGTTGTGTTTTTGAAATTGAAAATACCAGAAGAAACAGCGGTTCAGTATTTGTTATGTATTAATTTATAGTTCTGAGGGATTATTATTATTTTTTTAAGCCAGCTGAAACCTTATAAAAGGTTTATTTCGGCTAAACAGTTAATATATTTCAACAGAATTAAATAATTTACATAATTAGAAAGTACATAATTTAAATTAACATTTAAATCTTAAGTTTGTTTGTTTTAAATATTTGTTTAAGAATTTAGAAACCTGCATACATGAAGCAGTATGTGGAGACTGTAACAAAATTTTCATTGAAAGAGGCAGTTGAAACTTTTAATAGGCCCATTTGTTGAGTGTCATAAAGATTATAAACTGAAGGTTTATTAGTTTTGTTGATAGCTTTTTTGATTGTGATATTCATAAATCAATGATAAATTAGTCTATTTTTTTAATCGCCATAAAATATAGTTTTACCGGTTGGGTAGTCATTAAATAGATTGGCAAATGTATCTTGATTATTTTGTTGAGTTAGATTGAAAATTAGAAAACTGACTGACTGATTAAAATTACTATAAATAAATAAATTATTACAATTACTATATTAAATAATCTACACGGATTCGTTGTAATACGTGCATAATAACTAGTCCCACAATTGCCATGTCGTTGAAAACGCTGAGTTTTTACACATATCTGTCTGTAATAGACAAGCGGTTCTCAGGCGTTTACAAAAATGCGAGGTTTATATCTATCAGTAAAAAATTGACGCCGCAAGTAAATAACGGAGTAAATATTGCTATAATATTTATTTGAATATTAATTACTGTTTTCTATAGACTTAGTTGTAAATCACAATAAATTATTGATTCGTTTTTTTTTTGGTTGCAATTTTAATAATAGTTTTCGCTCAAACGGTGCCGTTCTATATTTTATAATCCAACTTTAAATAAAGCTGTCTTTCGCTAGCGTAAACGTTAACGTGCAAGCCTAGCATCCGGGCAATGCAGGCTCGGTTTCCACATCTGCCGAATTCAAAAAAATCAATTCTCATACAAAAAATATGACAAGACATGTTTGCGCGTTGCGCAGATTCATATACTCCACTTTCGAAGCGAAAATCTTCACACTGTGTAGATCCATTAGCTCCACATACGGAGTACATGTTGAAAAAGAAAAATGAAAATATACAGCATTTTTAAAACTTTTATTCGCACTGATATTTATCGGATATATTTTTTACATTCATAAATTACATTTATATCCATATATTAAACATTATACGAAAATTGAGAAATATCATATCGTCACCAATATTGCAGGAAGATGTAACCCGATTTGTTGGTTTAAGTCACTCGTAAAGTATAGTTTTATCTATAGCAATCTCTGACATCATTGGCACATATTTGTATTAACATATATGTTTATATAATATATTAATGCTAAAATGTGCCGATGATGCAAGAGATTGCAAAAAAAAAATATATATACTTTACAGAGTAGTTTAAACTAACACACCGAGTTACATGTTTCTGCAATATTGGCGACGGTATACTGAATTGTTTGATATTTTAAATATTTAAAAGTCATAATATTTTAATAAATAAAATTTGTATATTTCTAAGTGCATTTCAATCATTCACGTGGCACTCTTCATTCATTAGTAAACATAGTCGTAAATCACTTAATAGTGGTTGAACTAACGAAAATAGCAGTTCAAATTAGCAGATACATGTCATCGGTGCCATCATTTCTTGAGTTATTTTTCTAAGTAATTCCACGGTGCACAAAATTTGATTACTCAGACCTTGCGTTAATATGTAAAGGATGTGGGAAGAATTATATGCCCATTCTTTTTTGATGATGTGGCATTTATTTTGCAATCGTATTCAGGTCGCCGTCAATTGGAATAAATATTCACAAATTGGACCTATTTGGAAAATATTGCTTGTCTAATGAATCTATTTTTTTACTGGATATGCTGTGAATAATTTTCACTACCTAATGTACCCACCCGACCCGTTCTTACACCTGGTCTTAATCAGGCATATCCCGGAGCTCTGATATCGAGAAGTGATGTTCTTTATTTGACGGGAATATCTCGCTAGTAAATATGAATTAGGATGTTTTTTAAATATTGACAACTCTATTCGTGTATATCGGGGGTCATCAAATTGCAGCCCGCGAGCCGAATTCGGCGCTCCAAAGATTTTTATCTGGCATTAATTTTA
The DNA here is from genome assembly GCA_022683975.1 of Rhyacophila evoluta. NCBI lineage: Eukaryota > Metazoa > Arthropoda > Insecta > Trichoptera > Rhyacophilidae > Rhyacophila > Rhyacophila evoluta. The sequence continues at coordinate 18,619 of JAGVSQ010003595.1, forward strand.
AAATTTGGTTATGAATACACTTTATAAGACTTCCAGGGCATGTAATGAAAATATTTCTCTTCCTGTTTTTTTTTTAATTTGAATCTGGTCCGTTTCTCAAAATTTTTGGTGGCCCCTGTTGTTTATAGTGCATAGTTTGACGATGCACTCGTCCGCAGCAGTTCAGGCAGCCATATATTATAGAATAATCGTCACTTTTATGGTGTTTTTAAAGTTTCGCTGATATGACGTTTTCCAAATTATTTGCTTGCAAAAAAGTTAATATTTATAATCATATTTGATAAAAAACATTGTACTACAGTTCAACATATTATCCTTCTTATTTCGTTGCTAAAACTATACGGAAATTTACAATTTTTTTGGCAGTTCTCACTGTTATCATGGGCGCTGAAATATTGTGATTTAGCACTAGAAAGGTTAAATTACACCGTTTTTGTTTAAAAACCAGAAGTTTATTGACAATTATTGTGAATTTATTGTTCACTGAACATCATCTGAATACATATAAACGTATAGTTAAAACATTCATAAAATAGTCATAATATGTATTGCTTTGATATATAATATTTCAAAGAGAATTGGCTGCATTTGTGGTCTGAGTCAATCTTACTTAAATGTACAGATATCGACGAATGCTGCTGTAAATCGTTTTCTTCAAACCTTTTAAAAATAGGTCCTTTGAAACATTATATCTTGTAGTAATAAAATGCGCTAAAATCAGAGTTTCTTAACCTAGCCTTTGAGAAAGCTTCTTCCCAAAATTTCTCAATGGAATTGTAGAGATATTTATTTTGCACCGTTTATTTAACCCAAATGTTGTATATTACGGTTTGATGCTTGATTTTAAATAATATTTTAATTTCATTCATTTTCAATATTGTATTAGGTATATTGATTTAACTAAAGTTGTATTAAATATAATATAAGTGACAACTGATATGAACAATACTTTCATCAATATTTAACTGCAACAAGTCATTTACTACCGTTAATATAAAAATTTCTCTTCTAGATATTATCAAATTTTTGATTTAATGAAGTTTAGTTTTCGCACTATGAAATCTATTTTAAAAACTCATTTCTACGAGGGTTGATTGTTATCGAATCGATTAACCCATCGAGCATCCGTTTCATGGATTTAAACTTTCGACAACCGATGCAAAGATACTCATATGTTTTTTTTAATTTACGAATTCTGTTTATACTTATAATGTCTATACTGCAGAAATAGGTTATGAATATAATATCTAGTTATGCGTGAATGTCAGTTGAAATTTTTCACTTAAATGAAGTAATACGAGTATCTTCTAGTTGAGAGTATAATTATTCGGCTTTTAAACACCTTTTTAAAGAATATTACAATTACGCTATGGGTAGCTTTGATATATATTTTTTATCATTTTGATAGTCTCTGTTGATACTTCGTACAGGTAAATAGAGACGAGTTCAAAAACATCTTTGTTTATAATTTGTCCGTTTAATTTCACATCAAGCACGTAGGCAGGTATGTTCTCATTTTTCGAATTGTAATCAAAGTGAATATAAGCCGAGCAAACCAGTGCGTGAAATAAATTGTTTCGATCGGTACAAGTGCCAAGATGTCCATGTGGATTACGTACGCGAAGAAGAAAAGTGTGGCGGCTGTCAGAAGAACCAGATCTCTGCCAAAAGTAAGAAAGATGCGGTTTGTTTACCGGTTTTTAGTCAATTTACTATTTGCAGAATCGTGTTTTGAGTCCAAAACTATTTCTCTGGGATCTAACTTATCTTATACACTTGTATTATTTATATAAAATATGCGTAATGCTAAACATGTGTTATATTATTTAGGGCTGTGCGACTTAGGCGGAGGATATCCTCATTGCAATTATTAATCATCATCTCTATAGGTAAATTTTTTATCGAGTTTCCTTACTTTTCTCCGTCACCAACTCGCTTCTCGATATAAATTGTAATCAAATATTACAGGTCGTGAAACACTATTATTATCACATCAATTTCTTTTTCTTAAATTTCAAATTTTAAGTGTAATTATAATAAATAACATAAAAAAATTTAATTTGATCTTATGATATAGAGCAGGGTTTCCCAAACTTATTCTGCAATGGAACAACACTTCGCAAACCCGGAAATTTTAACGGAACACTTAGCTTATATTTTTAGGTTGGGTAATTCTTACTAGTAACAAGATCATCTAATTTTTACAGTGTATAAAAGCTTTCCAAATTGTCGCGGAGCACCTAATCAGGCATAGTTTGGGAAACCCCGATATAGAAAGCCATAGAGAATATTTTCACCTCCTGTAAAAGTTGTGTCGTGTAGTATATGACATATTTTTATATTACGAGTCTAATATTAAAAATATCATAAATTGACTATTTAAAAGCACATTTTCACCAATATTTTTTAATCTTTTAAAAATTCAAAACATTTTTTTAACCCTTTTAGTCCTTTCCGATCATGCCGCATACACTCCAAAAGAATTATCTCTACATAATATTATTTTTACAATGAGTTGTTAGCCAATTGTTTAACACATCGGGCATCCAGTCTGAATATGTATTTGGCGACGCATTTTTTTCGACTTATGCGTAGTCTTATTGATAAC